>CM021108.1:16733623-16861647 GCA_007115665.2 Sequoiadendron giganteum | reverse complement strand
CCTCAGCCTCTAAGGAGATCTACACAAGAAAGAAGGCAACCAGAAAGGTATGGTTTCTCTATGTTAGATTCAAATTGTGCTTATGCCTTAATTACTAGCACTGATGAGCCTAGGACTGTGAAAGAAGCAATCAACATGGCTGATTCAAAGTCTTGGCTAGAAGCCATGAATGAGGAGATGGATTCCTTGAAAAAGAATGATACCTAGAAGTTGGTACCACTGCCTAAAGGGCGAAAGCCTATTGGCTGCAAGTGGATATTCAAAAGGAAGATGGGCCTTGATGGCAGTGTGGAGAAGTATAAGGCACGACTGGTTGCAAAGGGATTTTCCCAAGTTGAGAGAATTGATTATGGAGAGATCTTGTCCCCTGTAGCAAAGCTGACATCCATCAAATTTTTGTTGTCATTGGCAGCTGTGTATGACTATGAAATTGAGCAGATGGATGTGAAGACAGTGTTTCTCCATGGTGAGCTAGAAGAAGAAATCTTCATGTCCCAGCCTGAGCATTTTGTTGATAGAGGTAAACAAAATCTGGTTTGCAAGTTAAATAAATCTCTCTATGGTCTAAAGCAATCTCCTAGAATGTGGTACCAGAAATTTGACACATTTGTGTTGTCAATTGGGTTTGTTAGATCAAAATCTGATCATTGCATCTATTATAAATGTGAGAATGATCATGTGCTTGTTATTACTCTGTATGTGGATGACATGTTATTCATTGGTAATAGCAAGGCAATGATTTCTGATCTTAAAACTCAGTTGTCTGCTAAGTTTGAAATGAAAGATCTTGGAGTAGCAAGGTACATTCTTGGAATCGAGATAAGTAGGGATAGAACAAGCAGAAAGCTTTGGCTCAGTCAAAGTAAGTATGTGAAAACCGTTCTAGAGAGGTTTAGCATGACTGATTGCAAGCAGCTAGTTGTTCCAATCATGCAAGGATTGAAACTATCTACTGAAGACTATCCAAAGTCTACTACTGAGATGGAGGACATGACCAGTGTGCCTTATGCAAGTGCAGTAGGCAGTTTGATGTATGCTATGGTTTGCACAAGACCAAACATTGCCCAAGCAGTGGGAGTTCTAAGCCGTTTCATGGCAAATCTAGGGAGATCACATTGGGATGCTATAAAAAGAGTGTTCAGGTATTTGAAGGGTACTTCAGACTATGCTTTGTCTTACCATGGTAGTATGGTTGCATCACAGAGGACTCTTAGCATTCAGGGATATGTTGATTCTGATTGGGCAGGGGACATTGATAGCAGAAGATCCACCAGTGGATACACTTTCATGCTTAATGGTGGAGCAATCAGTTGGATGAGCAAGCAACAAGCTATAGTTGCTTTATCCACGACAGAGGCAGAGTACATGGCAGAAACTCATGCTTGCAAGGAGGCAGTGTGGCTGAGGTGTTTCTGTTTAGAGATTAGATTTAATGTTGAGAAGATTTCAATCTGCTGTGATAGTCAAAGTGCCATTTGTTTGGAAAAGAATCTGACCTTTCATGCCAGGACCAAGCACATAGATGTGCAATATTACTTCGTGAGGGATATGGTTGAAGATGGCAAGGTCAGTATGGATAAGGTTGACACCTTGAAGAATGTTGTGGATGCCTTGACAAAGCCGATTAGCACAGACAAGTTCAAATGGTGCACAGAATCGATGGGCCTTGGGGCCTATGATAGACAGTAAGGTATGATGTTTTGAGGAAACTGGAAGTGTTCACCAAGTGGGAGATTGTTGAGAAATTATGTCTCAACTTCCAGCTTGAAGTCCTCATTTTCATGCCTTGGTGATTTTGTGTTGTTTACAAAGTTCTAGCGGAGGTGGAACCGGGATGGAACTTGGCATTGTTCTATTTTCCTAAGTTCCGGGTTTCGGTTCTCATTCCTGCTTTGACTCCGCTTCCTACTATCAGTTTGTTCTTGCTTCGCTTCGTAACTTCTGGCAAGGGTGGAACCAGTTTTGGAAGTTGGCAATGTCCGTTTGCCAGGTTCCTGTTTTAGTTTATGTTTCGACTCCGGGTCTGACTCCTGCTTTTGCGATCTAGTTCTTCTGGATGTTTGGATTCTACTCGGGGTGTTTTCCTTTGCCTTGTCCTGGTTTTGGATTGTTGTTTCTTGCAGTTGGCGGAGGCAGAACTGGAACCGGATTGGTTCCTGATCTTGGATTTTTAGTAAAGTCCTGTTTCTGTTCCTGTTCTGTCCTCGACTCTGACTCCAGTCTTTTGTGTTCCAGTCTTGGTTTGACCTCAGGTTGACTTTACCCAGTTAGAACTGTTTCTGATGAGTTCTTCTTTGCCATGGGCGGACGCGGAACCGAAATGGTTCCTGAACCTAAAATTTTGGTAGGGTCATGTTTTGACTCCAGTTCTAACTCTGACTCTGACTCCGACTCCGGCAGTGTGTATTTTCGGTGGAGTCCTGTTTCGACTCCTATTCCAACTCCGACTCCAGCAGTGCTATTTATGACTTGAAGTCTTATTCGCGCCCGATGTCTGTTTGACCGTTTTGGTTGCTCTATTAGCTGCGATTGTTGATGGGTCTTGGACGCATGGCACCTGGTTGAATAGTGATTAGACGGATACCAAGATAGTTATTGTGGCAGTTGCATTTGTCAATGAAGGGTGGCGAGCTCAACCATTTTGAGTAATGGATTTGAATGCAATGATGGCTTATTGCAGGAGATCTGTCAGATCCGACCAGTTGCTTGATTTGAGGATGGACTTCATTGCTCTTCTGATTTGGTTACATATGGATGAGAGATGTGTTATTTCTCATAAGTTAGACAAGTTGAGTTGAGTCGAAAAGTTGCAGAGCAAGTTGAAGTCGCATGCTGAAGAACAAGAAGGATGTGAGTTCTTGAAGAGGATTTTGAACTGTATGTTGTGAAAACATTGTAACAGTGGATATGAATCTCTCTAGGTGATTGTGAGCAAAGAAGTCTGGATATTGTATGTAATCAATTCATACTGTAATACAATTGATTTGACTTTGTGTGGTGGGTTTTTTGCCTGAAAGGGTTTTCCCATGTAAATACTGTGTCATCTTTGTTTGCTTATCTTTTTGGTTTCTCATTGCCATGGTTGTATGCATCTCTATAAGTTTTACAAACTGTTAGTTTTTCATTTTTGCTTCTCTCCCCTGTAGTAAAGGTGTTAATGGAATGTATTATGCACTGTTGGTTCATTAGATCCGCATTCTTTTCCCTTCACATCTCTCCCTCCATACATCCCACCTTCTCTTCCCTAATCCCTCAACCCTATACCCTCAACCCTTAAAACCTTAAACACTCAACCCTATACCCTAAACCCTCAACCCTTAACCCTTAAATCCTAAACCCTTCCACTCCCTCCCTATCTCACTCCCTATATCTATCTCTGTCTACCTCTCCATCTCTTTCAAGTATCTCCCTCCCACCAGCTCTCCCTTGCTCTCTCAAGTCCCTCTCTCTCTCTCATGCCCTCTATCTCTCTCCCAATCTCTCTCCCTCTCTCTCTCTCAAGTCTCTCCCTCCCACCCACTCTCCCTCCCTCTTTGTCTCTCAATTCTCTCCCTTCTATCCCTTCTATCCCCTCTCCCTCTTTCAAGCCTCTCTTTGTCTCTCTCACTCACTCCATCTATCTCTCTCCCACATCCTCTCTCTCTCACTCCCTCTATCTTTCTCCCTCTCTCAGATATCTCCCTCCCACTCTCTCTCTCTCCCTCTATCTCATGTATCTCCCCCCCACCCCCTCCATCTCTCTCGAATCCCTTTATCTTGAGTACTCCCTCTCCCTCCCACCCCCTCTCTATCTCTCAAGTCTCTCTCTCTCACTCCTTGTATCTCTCCCATCCCTCTATCTCTCACCCTCTCTCTCTCCTACTCTCTTAGGTATCTCCTTCCCAATCTCCTCCCACTTTGTCTCCTCCTCTCTCATGGGTGTCTCCTCCCACCCTCTCTCTCTCTCTCCTCTATGGATTAGGCTCCATACAAGGGTTGAGGGTTGAGGGATTAAGAGGGTATGGGGGTTGATGGATTAGGGTTTAAGGGTTGAGGGTTTAGGGCTGAGGGATTAGGAGGGTATGGGGGTTGAGGTATTAGGAGGGTATGGAGGTTGAGGGATTAGGGTTTAAGGGTGGAGGGTTGAGGGCTGAGTGGACTAAGAGGCACCGGCCGACAGGACAGGGGATTTTAAGGCTGAGGGTCATGGGTTGAGGGATCAGGAGGCATGGGGCTGAGGGATTAGGCTTGCAGTTAGTTGAGGGACAGAGGGCATGGGGTTTAGGGATTAGGGTATAACGGTTAAGGGTTGAAGGTTGAGGGTTGAGGGATTAGGGGTTTAAGGGTTGAGGTTTGATGGATTAAGAGGGTATAGGGGTTGAGGGATTAGGGTTTAAGGGTTGAGGGTTAAAGGTTGAGGTATTAAGAGGGATTAGGGTTTAAGGGTTGAGGGTTGAGGGATTAAGGGTTGAGGGTTGACATGGTATAGGGGTTGAGGGATTAGGGTTTAAGGTTTGACCACTATACCTTGTACCCTATATGTTGGACATTGAACCCTAATCCATCAACCCTATACCCTCAACCATCTACCCTCATCCTTAAAATCTTGACCCTCAACCCTTAAACCCTAAACCATTAAACCCTTAACCCTCAATTTCTCAACCCTGAACCCTTAATCCCTTAATCCTCAACCCTTAAACCCTAAACCCTAAACCCTTATACCCTCTACCTTATACATTAGACCCTCAATGCTAATCCTTCAACCATATACCTATACCCTAAACCCTCTACCCTCAACCCTAAACCCTCTACCCTCAACCCTAAACCCTTAAACCCTCTACCCTCTACCCTCTACCCTCAACCCAATACCCTAAACCATCAATCCTATACCATAAATTCTCAACCCTCTATCAGGCCTTACTTACCTCCCACCCTACTTTCTTAGGTCTCTCCTTCCCACCCACTCTCTCCCACTTTGACTCCCTCTCTCTGAAGTCGCTCCTTTTCAGAGGAACATATTTGGTTAGTGCCAAATGGGTTTTACCTTGAAACGATAAAAATAAGGGTTGACCCCGTGATTAAGGCCCACATTCTCCTGTGTTTGTCTAGTTCAGCACTTTATCCGAGTCATAAATGCCTTTTTTCTACAATTGACTTCATATTGTACCAATCTATGCTTGATCCATCACCTTTTTAACACCAATCTGCATGGTAGACAACGAAGAAGATATTTTGAAGTTTCTACATCATTTTACATCATTTTACATTATTTGAGGTTATATATTCATTTTGGTAAATTGAAATGTTTTTCTTTAGTATATTTTTTGTTTTTGACAATATAAACTAAATTTCCTTAATGATTTTATTAATCATAACAATTGGACTTACAATTCAACATTGAATTAGATGGGATTTGCATAAAAAAGTTCAATTTTTATGAGTTTGAAGAACAAAAAAAATAAAAAACATGACATTTACTTAACATAAATTTACTTATGAATTCTATTTCCATTGCTTATAGTAGTCCATTTCCAGCATGGCTAGTGGAATTCACTATATTTCATTCTTTTTCCAACTAATTTGGAAAACTTTTATTTTCATCCAATTTGGAAAACCTCATTGCCAAAGAAATAGTGAATAATGATAAGATATAGCATCACAGACCCTTCTTTGAATCCATATTCTTCATGACTTTGTTGACAATCAAAAATTTGGTTTTGAGAAAATTAAAAACAAGAGTCTCTAGTTTTCATTTAGGTGGCAGCAATTTATACCCTAGGTTTGTGATTCTCATTGATTTGTTGTATTGAATGGTTTCCACCCCTCTTTGCAGCAATTTTTTTGTAAAATGCATTACTTAATTTTGTTCTATGTGTGTTTGTAGACATGTAGCATTCAAGGTCATGCCGAGGAAACGACCGAAGCCTCTAACACTAGAAGAGCGTGCAATTAAAAATGCAAGGAGAAGAGAATCAAAAAATGTAGCTTGTGAAGCAAAGGAATTGCAGCCCATACAGCCACAAACTTATGTACAATCTAAGAGAGATGTCAAATTGGCAAAACAAAGGGCACGAATGAGGAAAGTTCGTGGAAAGACAGGAATGAATACATAAGTTGGGGGCACATCATCAACCATAGGTGAAGCTCAATGCACATCTCCAGTTGAAGACACATTGACAACAACATGTGGTTTGCCAGGTACATCGGAAATCACATCTCCAATTGAAGACACACCATCAAAAACATTGCGTTTTGAAAGTACATCAGCAAACACATCTCTATTTGAAGGAACTCCACAAACGACATCTCAAGTTGGAGCTACAACATCGTTTACATGTCAATCTCAAGGTATGTCATCAATTGCACCTCCAATTGAAGGTACACGATCTATCCCCGATGTTGTTGACCTTCCCAATATTGACACAAATTTACATTTGAGAACTCCTCCTAGAGTTTTGCATAGAAAACCTACATTTTTGATTGATATTGATTCCAATGTTTTGAAATGGATGCCTAATAAGATTCCAAAATGTACATGTCAAAGATATGCAGAAAGGATATGGAGTTTGTTTTTTGCGAAGCTAAGTGAGGGTGGAAGATGCCAAAAATTTGTTGAAATGCTGAGGCAACTCAAATTTAGGCCACCATGAAGGCTCTTGGGCTAAGATTTTTGAATGACTCAAGTGAAAATTCCATTGTAAGTAACTTGATGAGTGCATACGAGAGTGTGGGTTCCACCTCACGCATGAAGGATAGTTGTGCCACACAACATGTAATGACAACAACACTATTAAGCAGTCAAACAAGGAACAAGGTGAACCTTACAAAGGCAAGTAAGTCTTTGAAAATAAGTAGATCATCTCTAATGAGAGCCAAAGGAAGGCGTGAAAGAGTGGAGGATCCAAATAGCAATGAGTTATGGGCATTTTCGGGTAGAGTGCCACGGAAAGACACAAGAATTGCTCAAGGCTTGAGATCTTTAATTGTGAATTATTGGAAGGATAACACAAGGACCTCTCCTAATCAAAGAGATGTTGTAAGAAGGAGAATTGGTAGTATAAACCGTGAGCCACATCCAATGCATTATTTGGATACCACTCAAACCCAATTTTTTGCTGATTTTGTACAAAAGTTTCCTTGAAATTAAAATATGTCAAAGGTATTTTGAAATGCTAAAGCCTTTTTATGTCAAAATAAATCACACACACACTACTTGTTGTTGTAGGGTTCATATTGAGTTTTCTAACCATTATGATGTTTATCGACGTATATGTGTAGATATGCATACTGACAATGTTTTGCAGGAATGTAACATAATGCCTCCACCTAAATCGTCAAGGAAATTTTTGTCTTCCATTTTATGTGAAAGAGAGGATGGTCAAATTTTTTACAAAAAATCATGTTTGGATGGCACATGTGATCATTGTGGTGGCATGCAACATTTTCCAATTTTCCAACACATGGCTAGTACACACAGAATTGGAGACAAAATTGTGGAATTTGGCAAATATACGACAGTGGCATACAGTCTAAAAGATGGGAAAGAAGAAAATAAGTGTGAATTGGTTAGTGATAAGATTCCAGTGTATCAATTTATGGGCATTTTTCATGATCGAGTGGTTTATGATTATGCAATGCATACACATAGAGGATAATGGTTGGACTCACAGTTCAAGTTATGCAAGGACACATTTCCACTTTGTCATATCGTTTCAGTTGTCGAATTCGCTGAGACCTACACACCACAACCACAGAATGAGGTGCAATCACAATACTACAACTCTATGCAGGTTTCTATATTTGTACATATAGAATTCATTCATGCAAATGATAGTACATAGGAAAATAGGAAAGTATTGAGGGAGTATCACTTTTACATCAGTGATGATCACACACATTCTGCAGAGTTTGTTCAAGGTTGCTTTCATATGTTCTATGCCGATCTAGCTAGTAGGGGCATACCATTTAGTCAACATATCATATGGTCAGATAATTGTGCATCACAATTCAAGAACGCCAGAATGTTTTACTGGTTGAGCAGGATGCATAGGATTAGTGCTATTCAACATATGTGGAACTTCTCAGAGGCCGGGCATGGAAAGGGGGAGCATGATGGAGCAGGTGCATGTATCAAAAGAGCCCTACACGAGAAGAGTTAAAGTACACAAACAATGTAAAGTTGACATATGCAAGATCAATTGTCCACTGGTGCAATGGTTCAATGGGTCTAGGTAGTGAAGGCAATTCTTTCATTCATAGATTTTTTTATTTAGTAGATGATACTAACATTGCAAAATATGAAGATTGTTGTACACTAACAGGATCGAGCGAGCTACACTCTTTTAGAAGCTCCAATGCAGGTACATGGACTATCCATACAAGGAAGATGCAATGCTTTTTTTATGCATGTACACTTCAATCATGGAATGATTGCGAGTCAACAAAGTGGGTTGATGAATGGTCTATAAGAATTCTAACCCCACTTGACACTTATCAGTTCCTAACGGCTCTACAAATCACGGAGATGCAATCATCCATTGACTTTGATCATGTATCGGACCTACTAGAACCAGATAATATATCTTACTTACAAGTTTTATTATGTTTCTCAGTAAATAAAACTAACAAGATGAACATATCAATGCAGGGCACATTTATGCGGTAATTGCAGATGAAGACAATGAAGAGGGTACAGATTATTACCTGTGTCATTGTATCGAGGCCAAAAAGAAATTGGAGTCCCCAGTTATAGACAGAGAAAACATAGAATATCCTACAGGTTCAGTGGTTGTTACTGGAACATGGCTTCGAAGGTATCCAGTTAAGAATGTTGCAGTTTCGTTGTTTGAGGACTTCGACACGCATCAGAAAATTCTTCAGTATTTGAACCTTGTCGTCACCACCAACGTTCATTTGATCAAATATAAGGGTAAACCTGCGAACAAGAACTTGTGGAAAGTGCGTGAGTCTGACCACGAGGCAATACTCAACACAATAAATACTAGAGCATACCCAGATGGTTCCCTGGATTGATTTGTAAGTATACACATTGAATTTGTAAATCCATGTTATTAATCACTCTTTTGGACCAACACCTTGCAATAAGGCTTTTTCACGATTACTGTTTGATGTCATATGCATTTACGACTGCCATTGATCCTTTTCTGATTGTGACTGTAGGTAATGCTGAAGTTTGTCAAAGTATATAAGAAAAGAACAACATTGGTTGCTGGTGCAAGTGTTCAGTGGTATGAGAAACATCGGTTGCTAGTGCATTTTCTGGTTGTCAATCTTCTCTTTCTTTTCCATCTCCTAGATTTATCGGATTGTTATATGCTACACGTTTTATGTTAAGCCTCTCAGTGATATATTTGAAATTTATACTTAGGGTCATCGAGAGATGATAAAGTAGCGAAGGGGCACATCACCATTGTAGGACCTTCAATCGACCCCCTTATCTAGCTTGCATGAAGGTGATAGTAGGTCTCGTCAGCTATATGAGTGACATGATTTAGTTATTGCTCTTTTAATGATTTTTATGTGAGTCTATGTCTAAGATTAAGAGGCTTTTGCAGGTTTTTTGTGGACCAAATTCCTATGATACTACACAACCACAGAGAGGCTACTACCCATGTGTTTCATAGGGAGTAGGTGATGTACATGTTTTGAACCATTTTGGAATGCAAATAGTTGGGCCAGCTGAGGTGGAATGGAAAAAAGAAACTGGGCAGCAACTCCTTTTGTCCTTTTCTCAAGTACAATATATTTCATGATTTATGTTGGAAATGGGAGGATTATTTCCCTACATGTATTGCTACAAGTATTGACAAATGGGAGGATTTTCAAGATGTTCTTCCATCACTATTGTAATATTTTTCATTGACTTAGTGTATTTTTTGAAGACTCCGCATCCATAAGGACCTATTGTTGCATACACAACCATAGCTCTTGGAGTCTTTAGACACTGACTGACATAGACTTGACAGTCATAGGACATTGACTGTGGTGAGTGAATTTGATTTTCAAGCACTTTATAATCATACACTCAATGTACTTAACAACTAATCACTACTCATTTCTAATCTGTCCTTTTCATTTGCACATTGCCATGTACAGTGACCCTTCATAGCTCCCTTGTGTTCATACATTCATGATGCTTTTCTTAATGAATAACCTTCCTTTAAATCTATTTTCCTTTGATAAAGTGACAAGGTAGGGGCAGCGTATGCCTCAGAAAAATTGATGCAACCTAGGTCATCTCTAACATACCTTAGGGTATGACATTCAACAAAACAACTACTATGGTTCAACCGACTCGATCCCTTAAGGGTGCAAAGTGCAAAAGGGCAACAATATTTGACAGGGTATTACTCATAAATCATGGTGATTACAAAATATCTGTTTGAACCTACGAGTTCACGTTGGGCCCCTCTACAATAACCTTTCTTGGTTTTCGCTATCTCGGAGGCTTTTTCCTATGGTGGTGAATTTTCACTCGAGGAAAAAGTTTTCAACTGCAAGTAGTTGAAAGTTGCAAAGTGGTGCAAATTTCGTTCTGCAGCTCATGTGACCAAACAAAAAATTCCAACATGTCTGGTTGGGTACGCTTACACTAGGAATGGTCCTCTTTCACACCTAAACACGCGGAATCACTCTGAGCTACGTTCAACCGGATCGATCCCTTAAGGGGCCAAAGTGCAAAATGGCTGCAAAATTCAGCATGCTATTACTCAGACACCGTGATGCTTAGAAACTTCTCGTCTGAACCTACAAATTCACGTTGGGTCCCTCTACAATAACCTTTCTCGATTTTTGCTATCTCGGAGGCTTTTTCCTATGGTGGTGAATTTTCACTCGAGGAAAAAGTTGTCAAATGCAAGTAGTTGAAAGTTGCAAAGTGGTGCAACTTTCGTTCTGCAGCTCGTGTGATAAAAAAAACTATTCCAACGCATCTGGGTGGGTACGTTTACGCTAGGAATGGTCCTCTTTCACACCTAAACATGCGAAATCACTCCGAGCTACGTTCAACCGGATCGATCCCTTAAGGGACCAAAGTGCAAAATGGCTGCGAAATTCAGCATGCTATTACTCGGACACTGTAACGCTTAGAAACTTCTTGTCTAAACCTATGATTTCATGTTGGGCCCCTCTACAATAACCTTTCTCGGTTTTTGCTATCTCAGAGGCTTTTTCCTCTGGTGGCGAATTTTCACTCAAGGAAAAAGTTGTCAAATTCAAGTAGTTGAAAGTTGCAAAGTGGTGCAACTTTCGTTCTGTAGCTCGTGTAAACAAAAAAAATTGTTCCAACACATTTGGGTGGGTAATTTTACGCTAGGAATGGTCCTCTTTCACACCTAAACACGCATAATCGCTCTGAGATACGTTCAACCAGATCGATCCCTTAAGGGGCCAAAGTGCAAAATGGCTACAAAATTCAGCATGCTATTACTCGGACACCGTGATGCTTAGAAACTTCTCGTCTGAACCTATGAGTTCATGTTGGACCCCTCTGCAATAAGGTTTCTCATTTTTTGCTATCTCAGAGGCTTTTTACTATGGTGGCAAATTTTCACTAGAAGAAAAAGTTGTAAAATGCTAGTTGAAAGTTGCAAAGTGGTGCAACTTTCGTTCTACAGCTCGTGTGACCAAAAAAACTATTCCAACACATCTAGATGGGTACGTTTATGCTAGGAATGGTCCTCTTTCACACCTAAACACGCGGAATCGCTCTGAGCTATGTTCAACCAGATCGATCCCTTAAGCGGCCAAAGTGCAAAATGGCTGCGAAATTTAGCATTATATTACTCGAACACCATGAATGTTAGAAACTTCTCATCTAAACCTACAAGTTCATGTTTGGCCCCTCTACAATAACCTTTCTCAGTTTTCACTATCTCGGAGGCATTTTCCTATGGTGGCGAATTTTCACTCGAGGAAAAAGATGTCAAATGCAAGTAGTTGAAAGTTGCAAAGTGGTGAAACTTTCGTTCTGCAGCTCGTGTGACCAAAAAAAATGTTCCAACGCATCTGAGTGGCTACATTTACACTAGGAATGGTTCTCTTTCACACCTAAACACGCGGAATTGCTCCGAGCTACGTTCAACCGGATCGATCCCTTAAGGGTCCAAAGTGCAAAATGGCTGTGAAATTCAGCATGCTATTACTCGGACACCATGATGCTTAGAAACTTCTCATCTAATCCTATAAGATCACATTGGGCTCATCTACAATACGTCTCTTGGTTTTCGCTATCTCGAAGGCATTTTCCTATGCTGGCGAATTTTCACTCGGGGAAAAAGTTGTCAAATGCAAGTAGTTGAAAGTTGCAAAGTGGTGTAACTTTCATTTTGCAGCTCGTGTGACCAAACAGACTATTCCAACACATCTGGGTGGGTACGTTTACGCTAGGAATGGTCCTCTTTTGCACCTAAACATTTGGAATTACTCCGAGCTACGTTCAAATGGATCGATCCCTTAAGGGTCCAAAGTGCAAAATGGCTGCGAACTTCAACATGCTATTACTCGGACATCATGATGCTTAGAAACTTCTCATTTGATCCTATGGGATCATGTTGGGCCCCTCTACAATAACTTTGCTCATTTTTCGCTATCTTAGAGTTTTTTTCCTATGGTGGCGAATTTTCACTTGAGGAAAAAGTTGTCAAATGCAAGTAGTTGAGGCATATTTATCAAACAATTAACTGCCTTGTATATGGCTTGTCATGGCATTCCATCACCATGAGACAACTTTTGTTTGAGGCATTTTTTGAAAAAATTCAATGGCTTGTCTATGCTATTGCTTACTATTATGCTTTCCTAGATTTTTTCCAAGCATCCATAGCTTGTTCAAAAGCATCTGTTTTAGGCTTTTAGCCATAGCAAGAAGGCAATGAACTATTTGATAAAATGCTTTGGTAGACATATATGAAAAATGTCATAGCATAGACAAGGGAATGAACTATTTGAAAAAATGCCTCATAGAAATGTGGTCTCATGGAATGCCATGACAAGCTAAAGCAATTGGCAACTGCTCCTAGTTATTAGTTATGCAATGTGAAGTAATTGCATAACTGCTTAGGTTGACTTTGTCAAAAGCTATATTGTAATTGAAATTTTGTCATCTATCAGCATCTAGTTATTCGTTATGCAATGTGAAGTGATGCTTTGAGTTTGAAAGATGTGCAATGCATGAATAAAAGCTACAAAAATCTATTTTCTACATTTCATTAGTTAAACTCTTTATTTTATTTTCTATCTATATCTCTATGCTATAGAAATGCCTTTCGATTTCAAAGAAGATAGTTTTTATCTCTTGTTATACAATTTTTTACATTTTTTTATCTCTTGTTATAAAAAGGACTAGATATACAATGTTAAAGAAGAGTGAAAGTGCAACTAAATTTATCATTTCAAAGCAATTTTTTTGATGCATTTTTTCAAACAGTTCATTGCCTTCTCTGTGTTATTGCTTACTATTATGCTTTTGATATATTTTTCGAAGCGTCCATAGCTTGTTCAAAATCACTTGTTTTAGGCTTTTAGCCATAGCAACAAGGCAATGAACTGTTTGAGAAGATACTTTGGTAGACATGTATAAAAAATGTGGTAACATAGACAAGGCAGGGAACTATTTGAAAAAATATCTCAAAGAAATTTGGTCTCATAGAATGCCATGATAAGAAAATGCAATTGGTAGCTACTCCTAGTTATTAGTTATGCAATGTGAATAAATTGCATAACTACTTAGGTTGACTTTGTTCAAACTATATTGTAATTAAATTTTCGGCATCTATCAGCATCTACTTATTACTTATGCAAAGTGAAGTAATGCTTTGACTTTGAAAGATGTACAATGCAATGTAATCAATGACATGAATATAAACTACAAAAGTCCATTTTTTACAATTCATTAGTTAAAATATTTATTGTATTTGCTCTCTATATTTCTATATGCTATGTAAATACCTTGCAATTGTATTTAAAAGGCTTAATAGGTCAGTTAGGTGGTATTTGCAAAATCAAGTTGTGAATGAATGGTAATTAAGAGCAAAATTGGCAAATTGCCATCTTAGAAGTCTAACAAAGGGTGGTTATGGTGGTTGATCGACTCAAGGGGTAGTTGGAAGGTGGTATCAAGATATATTTCAGTAATACCCCGAGTTGAGGGTTGATTTTGCTCAGTTTCTAATAACAAAATATACTTGAAAACGTTGATCACTGGTTTTCTTTGTTTTCCTAAATTTTCTTTGCCTTGCATAGGCCCATACAAGTCTATCATGACTTGAGGCTTTGGATACTTTATTGCATATGTTTTTACTCTCTTTTCATTTATTCTGAAGGTTTAAATCCACCATTGGTGTGTGTGGGATCAGCAAACTTGGTTACTACTCTGTTTTCTATGTTAGGGGTTTTGAGGGCAACACCATGACACATTAGCCAATCCACCTACTATTCTAACCTTGTTGCTCGGTGGATTGGCCTATACCATGATTATTTCGGTGTATGAATACTTTGGATGCCAAGAGAATGAATAAACTTAGTGGGGTGTGAAGTTCTAATGTTCTTCAGGGGTGTTTCCACCATGAAAGTAAGGAACTCAAGTACTGAATCTGAGAAATACTAAAAGGAATGGGATTGTGAGTGTCCTTTAAGTTAGGGCAGAGGTATTGTAAGGTGTTTGCACCTTTGGAAGGATTGGTGGAGGTTTGCAATTATGAGTTTCTTTAAAACCCTTATTTTTGTGAAGGTTTAGGATGGTTTGTGAGTAGAGGAATAGAACAAGTTCTTGGGGCTCTTAAAATGGGAGAATCTTGAGTTTGGTGAGCATCCTTAAGACTATTTCAAGTTTCCTTGGTTTGGAGGTGAGTTTATGAGGGGATTCCTTTGGAAATTAGGCCTAATTATGAAGCCTAGAGCGAGGGAGGTGTATTGAAAGTTCATGTTGGTCCAAAAGAGTTACTATTGGTTTTGGCATATGTTGTGTAACCTTGAAAAGGGTATCTTAATCCACCTTTAAATGGTCAAGTGTTTTGGAAAGGTTGGGAAAAATTAGGCTTGGACCGGGTTTTGAGTTGGTGCAGGAGCACCTACACCACATCATCAAAAAAAAATTATTTGAATACATCAACAGGGAAATTTTAGTGTCTTTAGGTTTATTTTGTCTAATAATCATTGAGAGATCAAACATAATGCAAATAAAGGGTGTTTTGTGTCTTAGAAGTCAATTAGAAATCATATAAGTTGTAAAATGCTGACAAAGCAACTTTAACACAAACAAATGTAATTAAGGGACCAACTAATCCCAAGGTTGGTTATGGGAATTGGGGAGAATATGGTTGTTGGAAAATTATTTAAAAATCCTTACCAAGGCTTGAATGAGAGAGTGGAAGAATTTTTGTAATAATTTTACACAATAAACACCACAGTTTTGAGCAATTTTCTAGAAAAATATTGTTTTCTTGATCTTTTTGAGTGTTGTACAGGCACATATAGGTTCTTCATGGTCTAATAATTTTAGAGGATGTGTCTATATTTTTTCTAATTCATTTATTTTTTATTTGGTGTCTTAACTCTTTGTTTGTAGAGAGAACCAACACAAATAGTGACTATCCCAGTGTTGTTGAATCAAGGGTTTGAGGGGAAATTTGTGATGTAACAATCAATCCACCTGTTGTTTGCTACTATATCTCAGTGGATTGATTGAAAACATGTTATAATAAGTGTTTCAACTCATTTTGGAATAAGGAGTCATAATTATGTGGTGTTTTTGTGACTGTTCTAAGACTGAACAAGGGTTTTCCAACATGGAAGTGAGGAACCAAAGAGAGGTTTTTGAGA
Organism: Sequoiadendron giganteum; assembly: GCA_007115665.2. Classification (NCBI taxonomy): domain Eukaryota; kingdom Viridiplantae; phylum Streptophyta; class Pinopsida; order Cupressales; family Cupressaceae; genus Sequoiadendron; species Sequoiadendron giganteum. The sequence continues at coordinate 16,845,831 of CM021108.1, read as the reverse complement.
ATTAATGCCTGTAAGGGTTATGTCAGGGTCTAATAGTCCGTGCAGAATTATTTTAAGGTGTTTGGGGCTTTGGAAGTTTTGAGAGAGGTCTGGAGTTGTATGTTTCTTTAAAACCCTTGATTTTGTGAAGGTTTTGGAGGGTTTCTTGGGTTTTGTGAGTTAGAGGCTCTGTAGACACAAACTAATGACAAAATTTGAGGTTTCGCACCATGACCTAAGATTTTCCAAGGCATTTGGATAGATACCTAAAGTTGGAAGGGTGGTTCCTTTGGAAAAAAAGGGCTAATTGTGAACCAAAATTGAAGTAGGTGTGTTGAAAGTCTATGTCGGTCCAAAAGAGAGACCAGTGATTCTTTGGTATGTTGTGTAGCCCTAAAAAGGGTATCTCAATCCATCTTGTAATTTTCTAGTGTCTTGGAAAGGTTGGGAGAAATTTGGCTAAAACTGAGTTTTGAGTATTACAAGAATAACCAGTCACAAATGTGAGTTTTGGAAACCTTGATGAATCTGACCTAGGGATTGTTGTCAATTGATTCAATTGTCATTGTATGAATGTTGATGGTCTTTGTAGGGCCTTGGTGGAGTCTTTTTGTTCATTTGCAAGGTTGAGGAGTTGAGACCCTTGAGGATGGGTTGATGCCTATTAGGCTGAATCATTATGAAAAAGAGTTCTTGATTGAGAATTGACATTTCCATTGTTGTGAGTCTTCTCCACCTTGGCTCTGCATCAGAGTTCTACAAGGGTGGATTGTTGGGTAAGGTGTTGAATGAAGATTTTGGTTTGATGGGGCTTTGAGGTTGTGTAGATTGCTCAAAATAGGTTGTATTAATCTTGTTAGGAGCCCCTTGAAGGCAGGTTGTCAGACTAATTGGGTTTGAGCCTCCTTACCTCTGCATCGGTGAGGCACAAGTAAATGAAGCATTCCAAAGGATACAAACCACCACGAATGGAGCTTACTTATACAATATGCTTTAGATGGGGCTTATTGAGCATTCCACGGTAATTAATTAAGCATTAGATGTAAACAAAATCCATTCCTACAACACTTAAGCATACAACTGACACGATACGCATGATAACATCATTCAAGAATGGCAGTAGAAAAATAAGAGTTTCTTTAATCAAAAATCCAAAAGGCTATACAATGATATATATTGATAAAAGTATATAAATATATCCAAAAAAACCATATAGGCTTAGTACAAAGGAGCCATTTCGACAAAATATCACGTATATATATCAATAGTACAAAACATATGTTCCAAAATTCCACATAGGCATACAACAAACAACACTAATACATAGTCATTTCCCTCTAGGGGAAGGAAACAGATCCCGTGTTGCCTTCAAAATTCGGCTGGATGGAGTGATTGTTGCTTGTCTTGTCTTTCGAACATGCCCGCTACTCCTCCTTTCTTCACTTTGGACCTTCAACTGATACGATTAAAAGTAAAGATATTAAAACATAGAAATTGAATTATGGAATAGCATATAACAAAATATAATCACTTACCGCATACATATAGTCATCATGCACATTTAAAGCATCACCATGTCCACGATCTGGAGTGACAACCACCTGTAGCAACCATGAAGATAGAAATTAAACTACATAAAATTATCGTGAAAATTTTCTATAATAGACCATAAAAGAGAAAATATAATGTCAAATCGACTAATCTATTTCATACCTCTCTCAATGGATTAGAACTGGCTATTGTTGCAGCAACTCCATGGTCCATCATTCCACCAACATCACCAGTGCTATCTCTTGTCAACAGCTGCAAATGAAACAATATCTTAGGTATCATGTTTATATAGGAGAACATAATGTGACACGATCAAGGAATACTTGAATGCAATGTTTGTGTTTCTCATCAATTTTTTAGATTTGTATATACGCAAAATTATGAAAACTAGCTAACATAGATTTACAACCCTATTAATGAATAAAGGCTACCTGAGTGTATGTTGTTTGAGGATATGAATCACGAGGTGTGGAGGAAGAAGGTGCACCAAGAAACTGTTTGAAATTTGAAGCATGTTATGAGACAAACATTCAAATATAATATTCAACTATTCAAATGTAATAATAATATCTTTGTTACTAGTTGCATACCTATGGACTCATCGTCGAGAACGTATAAGGGTCTGTAGGAATAGAGCATCCCTCATGAATAGTGCGACCCTGAAATTTCATCATATCAAAATTCTACTAATTTATTTATTCTTAAATTTCAAAATATATTTTAATAAACAACATTAAAATAACTTCCTAAATTTTACCTGAGTGTCAATGCCGAATGTACCATTCAGAATATCATCTGTGAAATCCATCGCCTCTGCAACTGATGTAGGTTGTGTAGCTACATCACGAGCACCCTGATAATCGTACGTGCAAACAGCACCACAAGTGCCACAATGGTGGGGTGGAGCTCGAGGCCTACACATCTCCTCCACACTAGGCTCTACTAGAGGACTCGCACATTGTAAAATGGTCTGGGTGAGTGAGCCAATCGACTTCATCATGTCCACCTCTACACTGTCCTTAACAATGGAAGGAACAACGACATGCTCCACCATGGGTTTGCCCAAGGCTCTCAGTGCCAACTATGGATTACGTCGTGCAGTAGGTCTATCGTGTGTGCAGCCCCCACCTCTACCCTGAAAGTCTAAGATGTCAAAATAGTTTGGCATTTTATTGAGAATAAACTTGCAATAGAGTTTCTTCAAAAAGTATTGTGGCACCTCATGGTTATTGCATGGAGGTTGGTCAAATACCATCCACCACCGCTCCCAAAATTTGTTTCTAATTAAATCATAGTGGCACCAATGGATGGGGAACCTCCTGCATGCATGGGACAAAGGTTCATTGGCTTTTGAGTCTTTAAATAGGGCACACAACTCAGCTTTGCTAATTTTTAGTTTTTTGACATCTGCATATGACAAACCATTAGCATAAAATTGCCTCATCTCATCTCTCTTAGTTGACCAAAAATTTATTTGCTCGCTCATTTCTCCTACATAAGTTAAAATTGACTTCAATGATTCAGCAATCCCTCTCCTATAAGGGTGGGTTTCGGCATGCTCGGTTAATCTTGTAATTAATTGTTGAATGTCTCTTTTATTGTTTTCAATTTGATTTTGAATATTTTCTTGTGTTCCGTGAGGATGCCTATGAATTGATGGAGGGGTTTTAGGTTGTTCTTGTATAGGAGGCTCTTGATGAGGGGGTGATTGTGAATTCTCAATGTTTTGAGGTGGAGATTCATTCCCTGAGAATTAGAACAAAGCTTTATTATAAAAATCTATTTAAAGTTGCATTCCAAATCAAATTCGAAATAAATAGAATAAAAATACACACCTCTTTGCAATCTTCGACCTCTCTGACATGTTGGCGGCATTGTCATGGAAAATGGCAAGCTAAGGATGCAAATAATGGAGGAGATTTGGCGAGCGCGAGCTGCAGACCTGAAATCCTCCTTCTCAAGCCGTGGGTTGAAGACAAAATGAGGGTTCCAAACCCGACTTTTGCATTTTATGTCTAGAAATACATTTGGCGCATGCCAAATTTGGTGTGCGCCAAATGTATTTTTAGACATTTGGCGTGTGCCAAAGGCCTTATTTCAGCATTTTTTTGATCGTTTTTTCAATTTGGCACCTAAATTGTGTCACAGATTAGTGCACTTACCCCATATATGATTATCTTTGAGGATGAAGAAACAAAATCTGATGAAGAAGTTAAAGAAATCAGACATCAAGGCACTAAGGCAGCATCAATCATAAAAGACAAACCTTCAAGTGGAGACAACCAGGCAAAGAAAAAGGCAAATATCAACAAACTAGGTATGTCAGTTAAAGCAGTTGAAAAGGCTATAATCAAAGATGGAAATTTGAAACCTCTTTGTGAATGGTATGAGTCTTTTGGTGAGTCTGATAGAAGAATTCTTGAAGAGGCAATTATTGAGCATATGAATATTTTCAACAAATTACTAATAGAAATACTGCCAAATCTACCAAAAAGCTTATAAGACATATTAGAGATGAGAAGAGTTAATGCTTGGAATGAAGAAGAGTTAATGAGAGAGGATCTTAGCAGAATTTTTTTTGGTAATGCCAGTAGATGAAATGAAGGCACTCTTGAAAAGAACAAATAAAGAATTTAAGAGAAAAACAAGAGTGAACAAACTCTTGATTGGGAAAACAAATGAAGTGTCAAAAGAGACTGAGCAGATTCTCAAAAAAATCCTGCTAAGTGAAAGAGTTGATTTAGTTGCTGAGGAGACACACATTGAAGTACCCTCTGGTCCAGAAAGAGAAGCGAAAGAAAGAAATGTTGAAAATATTGTAGCAGATCCAGAAAGTGAAAAGGAAAATGATGACAAGCTTGAGGACACTCAAATTCCTCCTCTGATAGACAACGCAAAAAAGCTATGGAAGTTGACAATTCTGAAAATGTATCAGTTGGGGAACTGGAAACCAATAATGTCAAATCAGAATTTGAAACTAAAGAAGCAACAGCTGAAGAAAAGAAAATTGAGATTCATGATCCGGTAGAAGAAATGAAAAGTGAAGGAAGAGACACTGTTGAGGTAGTAAATAAATTCTTGGTTGAGCAAAAGGAAGAAATGGATCTGGAACTGATTGAAGGTCCTATCAACCTGTCTATCTTAAGTCCAATCCAAAAAATGAAAGTAGCCAAGATTGCTCATGCTCAAGCTAGTGAAGAGATATTGAAACCTCACATTGAGGATACTGAACTACTAAGTCTGGCATCTGGAGTACTACAGAAGTTAATTCCATAACATGTGAAATATTCAGCTAGTTCATCCTACTATGAATTGAAACGGCTTATCAACTCAGTTGACACTCAGTTTGAGTCGTTAGAAAAGTCATCCATTATAAAAGTACAAAAGGAATTTGATGTTAAAAGGTTTGACGTATTGAAGCAAATGATTGCCCAAGACAAAATTATTTTAACCACATGTGTAAACAATGTGCATAATGCTTTATCAGAAGGCAGTAAAATCTACAAAGCATGTCTATCTTTTTTAGAGTTTACTGAAGAAAATGAGAAAAAGGTGAAAGATCAGGAAAACTAGTTAAGCACCATATCCAAAGCATTTGATCCTCTAACTGGTGGAATTGGAAAGACAGACAATGAAGTAATGTCCCTACTTGACAAGATAAAAAGTCTAAGGCATAAAAATGAAAACATTATGGCAAGGACTTGTGAACTCAAGACCATAATCTGTCCAAAACTTGACATATTGGCTAGTGCTCTAAAAGAAGGAAAAGAATCTATAGGATTTGATGATCCAACCAATCTGGATTCCATGGAGACACAATATTATTTGATCTATCGTCATATCACAATTCTGGAAAGTCTCAAACAAATTTGGGACACAAATTTGGTTCAACTGAAGAAGGAATTTGTAGACATCTTTCAGCTCATGTAAGCTAAGGTAGCATTTTTGTAAAAAAAAATTAATGAATTGACCCATTTTTGGTATGCGACTCCTACCTTTTCCATTTATTTCAAAAGGGGAGAAGAATGGTGTGAAAAATTCCCAATCATCTCAAGGGGAGAATTGATTTTTTACAATTTTGAGAAGGCAATGCAGTCTATATTGATAATGGTTTGACACTTAACCATTTTTCACTAAGTCTTGCCATCAATGCCAAAGGGGGAGATTTTTGGAAAGAAACGTTGCATGTATCACTTTGTCACAATGGGATTGGCCCATGCTTGTGCAATTTTTGGCCAATGTGCCCATTTCAAATTTGAAAATGGCAATAAATGAATATGGTTGAAGATTTTTGGGGGGAATTGTGTTTGTCCAAAAAAGTCAAACATGAGAGTTAATGAGGGCATATTCCCATTGTGAGGGAAAATAGGTGTTTTAATAAATCAATTAAAATGATTTATTGTGCAAGTGGATGGGACATGGGTTAGTCTTAGCATTAATTAGGGATTTAACTAATTAAGCTAGTGCTTAGTTGATTTTGACACTTTGATTTAAATTTGTGGGTTAAGATAAATCAAAGTGAGAGGATATTAGATATTTAATTAAATATATCTGATTTAATTAAATATATTTGATTTAATTAAATCAAGACTTTAGGAGGTTTAATTAATTAATTTGATTTAATTAATTAAGAGGAAAGAATGATCAAATGTGATGGTTAATCAATAATGTTAATTTCGTATGTCTACAGTATCAAAATTTAATTTAATTTTTTTAATGGATCAAGGACATCAATACCCAGCCTAAACATATTTTTCAAAATTTTATTTTGATAATCTACTATTTTTTCACATGTGCAGAACAAAGAGCTTTATTTTCGGTGAAAAACCTACATTCACAAGAAATAAAAAATAAATATAATATAATCAAATTTAATTTAATTATAATTATAAATTTTTAGAATCTTATAAGGACTATATAGTTACAAAAAATAAATTTTAAATGAACTCATTTGATCCCCCAAAAGGTAAATCAAAAGTGGTTTTTTATCAACATTTTGATAGGTGTAAAGGAGACTTCGTTATAGGTATGGTTTAAAACTAGTAGGGTTCTATCCAAGGGGGCTTGGTCTAAGGTGGTTTGATCAAACCCTCTTCAATTGGAATCATTTAAATGGAACTTTTCAAGGTTTAAATCATTATATTTTCTAAACATATGTGATTTCAACAAGAATCAAGATCTCCTAGAAAGTGTAAACCACTATTGTAGTAGCACCCTTTAGTTGTAGAATGAAGATGACTGCTTTGAGTTCCTAGTGCACATACTATGCTGACCTATTTGAAGCTCACGTCACTATGTTGAAACTTTAAATGCACCTTCATGATGGTTAAAATGGCTATTCAGGTTAGATGTCCAATCTCTGAATCATGGTTGTAAAGGCTTAGTTATTGAAATCATTGTAGGAGGCCAAACCATCTCAAGGAGTGTGGTGCTCTTCCTTGTGTTGAAGCACCTAACTCCTCTAACTGATACTTATTCTCATCCTATTCGGCTCACCCTTGTCCTGCACTAAGTGGGGGAAAGGGGTCAGTTAGCCTTATCCTTGTATGTCACTTGTTTCTTTTAGCTAGTTGACCGCCTTTCATGAGCATAATAGAGCAAGCTTGGGATGTGGATGGCATGCCTTAAGTTGGCTCGCATGTGACATACTACCTTTTTCATGATGTAGCTTATTGGAAACATATGACTTGGCATAGGAATTTCCAAATAAGCTCTCATGTCATCTTTTACTTTAATGCAATTTCTTAGAGTAATGGTGTCAGGAACCACTTTAAAGTGGGGGCATACATCGACACTCATATTTCATTGCATGATTTTTATTTCTTCTTCTGATGCGTCCTTTTCTTGGTGGTGTCATTGGGCTTGATTTCCTCCAAGAGTGTGATATTTCTTTGATTTGTGCTCTCTTGGAAACATTAGGCACGATATTCCCTAAGAAGAAACCTCACATGAACTAAGAAAAATCCCTTTAAACATTCCTTGCACCATTTTGCATCTACAATTTCTATGAGTTTCAAGCATATTGAAGATCATTCTTGTGTGGTGCCTTATTAAAGTTATCAGGAGGTATAACTTTGGTATGGTTGAGCGGGAAGGCCAATCTAAGGCATAAATTTCCCCATAGCCACTTGCATGTGTGTGTGAGGGAATACTAGCCATGAGTGTATGTTTCTCACCTTTTTGGACTTCTCAATCGGTGGACAACCAAGAGTTTCGTCGCCTCAGAGTGAGTATGCATTTTTTGAAAAAATAGCCTAAATCAGATCAACATTGTATTGGACAAACGGTCGAAGCTTGATCCACCTTTTATTTTTACTTAGTTGTATTTCTCTTCCTTTTAATTATTGACATTGCACGATTGTGTATCTTATTCTGTTGCAGATCATACACCTTGTGAATGTCCTTTTCATGTTTATGTCAGTTTGACTTAGGATCTCGGGTCCTGGGGAATTGATTGCCTCCTTGATCTTTTTATCCTAGAGCATCCGCATTGGTATGATTGGACCCCTCTTCAATGTCTACTTTAGTGTGAGTTTGAAGCAAGTTCATCCTCTCACTAAAGAGGGGGCTAAATGTAGTGTAGAAAAACATGTACCTTGTTTGATATGGGAATAATTAAGGATAAATTGGACTTAATCTCACCTTGATCTAGTGTTGTGAGGTGTTCCACGCATCCACATTAGGTCGTGAACCCTTTTTAAGCTAAATTCACTTAACTCTACCCTAATTTAATGTTGTAAAATGTGTTTATTTACATCTTCACATTAAATTTGGGAGGCTTGTAAATCAAGTGGACCTAATCTAGTGTTGTAATGTTTCTTTCACATTCACATGGGATTTAGGGCCGTTCTAAGCTAAATACACCCAATTTTGTCTTAATTTAGTGTTGTAAAGTGTACTTATTTACACTTTCAGATTGCATTTTGGGCCCTATTGCATTTATAATCTTTACATCATCATTAATAGGCTCCTAAGACCCCATATTGTGCATCCCAAGGCATATTTTAGTCAAAAACCCGATAAAATTAACATATAAACTTAATTTCTTCACTCCCTGACATCACAACTGGCAAAATAGCCCCTATGGGACCCATTTACCACATTGGGAAAATGAGTCCCATCCAAGTGGGACTCATTCACCCAAGATGGCAAATGAGTCCCATTTGAGCTATTTTTGAGGTTTGAGCAAGAAAAGTGGGTTTTTAATTCAAACTTCTTTAATGTTAGTCTTAGGGATCAAATTAATGATCATGTGAGTGAATTTCCTATATAAACAAGCTTCAAAATCATTATTTCACCTAATAAATCCAAGCAACATAAGCCTACATGTTATCAAGTCAAGCATTCAAGAGTTAAGCATTCCATGGTTATTAAGATAACTTTCAAGATCATTCAAGGGCAAGATTCTTCATCAATTGTTGCAGGAATTCAAGATCCATCATTATGTCAAGCATATCAAGCATGTTAGTGAGCTAGTGTTATGATGTAGCATTGAAGATCCAAGACCAAGTATTGTTCTATATGCTTCATGGTCATTTCATGTTGAGTTGTAGATTTACAAGACATCATTCAAGGTATTATTGTCCCTGATTCATGTTCTTTGTTTCATTGTCTCATAATTTGGTTTAATTACCTACATGGGGTTTGACCAAGGCAAACCCCCATTCCCTAACAATCAAAATTTTCTCTCTTTCTTTAGGTGATTGTAGATCTAGGTGTCTTGGAGCTTGAAAGATCATTGAAGATAAGCTTATAGTTTTTTGGAGTTGTCTCCCCATTTCCAAGGTCGTAAACTTCATAAAAAGGTCATCTACAGCCCTGAAATCAAGGTTTCAAATCCGAACACCTAGAGGAACAGAAAGAGAAAACCGAGAAGTGTTGATCATAGCTTTAAATTTCTAGAAAAGCTAAATTGAGTCCCATTTTTGGTCAATTTTGAGCTTTTTGCAATTCCAAATACCCTTTTCCAAGAACCCTGTTCTTGTGCAAAAACCTCGATCGAGGACTGATTCGCCCATATTGGCAAATGAATCCTAGTGGGCCAAAATTTTAGAATCATCAGCATTCCTAGTCTCCATTCCATCTCCAGCAAATTCCCAGGTGCACACTTTCTATTTCATAGCTTTCTATTTTGTTTTGTTTGCATTTCTAGGTCATTTTGCATATCATATTATGTTTTCCAATATCTCCTTTTCCAAGTTTACACTTGGTGGTGAACCCCTCTTCTAATTTGAAATCATACCCTAGGATACCCTATTGTCAGATCTCTTGCCTCTATTCTTGAGTGAGATCTCTAGGGTCATCCTTGAATGTAAAGTATAGAAGAGTGTTGCCCTAGGTCCTAAACCCTAGTAGAGTGCCAAAATTATATCTTACAAATAATTAAATGGATTACCCTCTATGATGCATCAATACCTAAAATTATTTTGTCAAGAGAAATTTGTGAAAGTGATGAGTAATGCATATGTATCTATTTGAATCAAATCAAATGTACTTCAAACTTGAAAATTATGTTGTTAGTAAGGAACATCAAACAAAAGCTCCTCATGAAACCAAAGATAAAATTCATTAATTATAACAAATAAATGTGCAACAAAAGAATCAAGAAAAACTTAACAAGGAAAATAAGGAGAAAATGAAGCCCTCTTCATTACCTCCTAATACTCCTCGAGCACAAAAACTAACTTATAAATCATTTCATTCACCAATAAAGTTAAAAACATTATATCATTCCTTCATATGTACCAAACAAAGTATTATTTCCTCCTTATGCTCCAAAGAAGAATAAGAAGGAAACTTTCAACAATCTCATTGTCACCTCTTTTAAAAGTATTTCTTCCATATGAGTTTGAAAGAAAAAATAGAATATTAAAAAAGAGCAAGGGAATCTGACTCCAAAAGTACAATAACAATATTACAAAGTATCTTTCTCCTATTCTACATAAATCAAGCACATTCAATGACATCATATCATGCTAAAATTCAAAACATTAAAGGTGGTTGTGAACTACACAAATAAGATGATCTAGTTCAATCTTTTAGATGATAATCCATCTAATATTATTTGTGATATTTGGAGCTTTTTTCTCTACATACATGTCTATATACTTTACATTATTTTGATGGTATCCCCTAGTTGGGAGGTATATATCTTTTGGCATTTTTCACTACCCTACTATATTGATAAAAAAATTCAATACTTTTCTATATTATTGCAATTATAATTATTACATTTAGAATTTTATATCACATGTTACTACATAATCATTATAATGTTGATTGCAATATCTCCAAGATATTCCACGTGATTCAAATGATTATGATTACATTTTACAGTCAAGTCACTTCATACATGAAAAGTATGTTAGACACTCTCAATGGCATATGTTATTATTGTAAGAGTAAGGAACATTAAATAGTTGTTTCTTATCAATACAAAGATATAGTTTATTAAGTATACCAAATGAATCTATGACAAATAACAAATAAAAAGGAAAAATAATGAGCAAATGAAGCCCTTTACATTGCCCCTTAATGCTTCTAAGCAAAAATTCCAACTTATAACCCTTGTTCTCTACCAATAAATCAAGAGAAAGATAATTTCATTCAGGTATATGAAAACAAAGAATATTTAATATTTATGCTCTAAAGAAGAATAAGGAAGCAACTTTCAACAATCCCAATGCCACCTTATTTCAAGATACTAATTCCACATGGGTTCCAAAGAAAAATAAATACATTTCAAAAGAATAAGTGGATCCCACTCCACAATAAAACACCAAGATTACAAAAGGTCTATTTTCTTTTTTACATACATCAAGCACATTCAATGCCATATTATATCATGATGAAATTGAAAATATATAAGTGGTTACAAACTATTAAAAATGTACATGGGTAGAAACCTTGAAAGAATGAAATAATTTAAGATCATGAAGAGATCTTAGATGAAATTCAAATAATTTGATGAACCTCAAAACTTGACAAGTAAAATCTAAGGAATAGAGGATTGAGAAACCATATAAGTATTAATATAGGCTAGTCAACAAAGGCTACTAATTTAATATTTGTGTGTAAGAAGGGCGTTGATCACTCAAAAGATTTAAGTATGAAAGAAAGAGAATGAATGATCTAGTGAAGCCTCTATTGAGGTATGTACTTGGGTGGAATCCCATTATCAAGAAGCTATATGGTGAAACCAATTGTTGTAATAATTAATATCTTATAAATTCCCATGAGTTTTTGTACATTGTGTGTTGTGCTAAAGCACATTAGCTAATAAAAGGATCCATTTATGATTAGTACTCATTAATAGAAAAAAAACATACATGGTCACTCTTGTGGTCTATAATGATAATATTAGTAGATTTATAGATGTCAAATGATTGTCATTATATGAGTGTAGAATGATGGTAATGCTAGTTATAGCTAGGTGGTGTTGGTTTGTTTAGGTGTTTCAACTATTAACTTGTGCTTGGCCCCATTGGACTTGTTGTAGTTATTTATATATGTAAATGTAAGACAAGTTAATTAAATATATAATATCTTGTTGAAGGAATTCAACTAGCTCAAGTCTAGTGGATCATATGTGTGATATCCAAATCTCTATAATGTATGAAATAAATAAGGCATATAACTAATTCAATACTTGATAAGAATTTAATGTAGAGAATAATAGATGGCCAAGTCTATTTACCTTTTCATCACTCCATGAAACAATATGCTTTGTTGTGACAGTGTCCAAGTGGATTAATAGACTATATGATTAGATTATCCCTAGAATTCTGGCAACCTTGATCTTATGGTGGTCAAAACTAAGTGAAATATAATCCCTTACACAAATAGTTGAATTAAAGGTTGGTCACAACTTAGACACTATAAATGCATTATTCATAGTAAACTCCTAGATTGAACCTATTCAATTTTCATAGGCAACTGGGATACTAAGAATTGGAACTAATACTAATAGGTCCCAAATATTGCCACATGGTCATTTGATAGAAAATTGAAAAATCAATGATCTTTATATTCTTGTATAAAATTTGGTACTATTGTCTTGCAAGCTAACAATATTAAGTTTAGTTGCTAGATAATATAGACCTTAAGTTGATTTTTGATCCTTAGTTCTTACATGTAATTAAGATGTATTTTACCTTCAAACGATTTCCAGGTATTCTAACATTGATTTATGTATGGATAATAAGCATGTCACTCCATGTACAATACTCGAAATTTGATTAGAGTTGCATCATCCCTTGGAGGATTAACAACCTTCATAAAATTATTTTATTAGGATTTTATAATGTTAGTTGTATATTGAAGGGAATGCTTATCATTAGTGTCCTAAGACTCCAATGTATTGTCATTGTGTTCATACATGTGTGTACTGTGTAATGTCAAATTGTTAAAGAATTGACTTAGAACCTTGATATTCTTTCCTAATTTAGGACTAAGATTTAAGATATCAATCATTAGTGTGTAAATTAAAAGTTTAGGAAACCCATCAAAGCCTCATTGTTAAAGGGCAAAGCCTAAGTCATGTCTAGACCTTTGAAGATCTACTTCATGAGCTTATTTCTTGAGTTTTTTATTTTAAGTGCTTAGTTCCTTTCTCATCTACTCACAATAATTCCTTTATTTTGTATTCTCTCCTTCTTCAACACTTTTCCTATAACAAATAGCACATCACACCTACACAATAACCAACACATTCAACGACATCCACACTACCTTCTACCCATCCTCAAAGTTTATGGAGGATAGAAATATCTTAGTTGCAAACTTTAGTCAATGCCATGTGATGCTTTCACCTCTCCACAAACTAAACCTAAGGCTTGAAAACCAAATTTGATACAATTACAATGCAAGGTCCCAAGTGATAATATGTCTAGTCATATAACAAAGAGACTCACAATATAAAGCACGCTCGCAACAAGAAAGAAGGTAGTCATATACTAAATAATACATTCATAAATTTAATCCAAAATAATATAAAACTAAAATAAATATCAATTTACACATATATACTCTAAAAATGAATACAAATGAAAATTAAAAAATAAGATAGAGTGGCATCTACAAAAATAATGTCGAAATTGTAAAAATTAATGATCTTATTTTGACAAAAAAAAAAACATTAAAACATTATTGTATAATGAAATATCTCTATTTGAATAACAAGTAGAATAATGATCTAAATTAAGATTATTATTTTTCCATTTAAATTTTTGGATCTACTTTCTTTGCATACACATCTAGCAGGGAAATTGCAGCTACAACATCTGACAAAATTCCTCTATCTATGATGGATGTCCATACCCTGTTCCAAAGCTCCCATTTTCGCATAGGTTGGAAGGATGTTGGCAAAGGTTGTTGAGTTTGTCTTTACACCTTCCTATCTCATTCAGATGAAAGCTTCTAAATCCTTTTTTGACAAACATATTTTGTGCATATTCTACAATCAAATCATTCCATTAGTCCACATTTCTTGAGGCATCCTGTCAAACAGTTCATGTGCCTTGTCTATGCTTCCACATTTTGCATAAATGTCTACCTGAGCATTTCCAACTATAATATGCGATAATAATCCCCTTCTATTCTGATTTTATGGATGTCCATACCCTGTTTCGAAGCTTTCACTATCACCGCTACAGCAACCATCTTTATAAAACAATTACGGAGTCGGAATGTTTTATGCGATCCACCGGACGTCGTACATGAATAATTTGAATTTGAAGTTAATGGCAATTACTGTTTGAACAGGAACAGATGCTGACAACTACTGCTTGAACAGGAACTGGCCCACACCTGCTCCCTAAGCGGTCAAACCAGCTTAGAGTGTGCTGGTTTAGCCGCGCCATTTGTACAGTTTATAGTCTTGGTTTCAGATTCCTTCCCACAAACAGGGAACTTTTTGAAATTAGAAAGAGGATTAAACAGGACTAAGAGACTTCAATATTCAGCTGGCATATAACTTTCAGCTCCTATTATTGCAATCCACCATGGAGAAATGATGTAGGCGAGTTCAAACCTCAACGCTTTGCTGAGGATGCTACTAAGGTTTCTAAATATCTATAACATCTGGACTAGAGCCTATAGCTTGTTTAAGCTAGAATTTTGCTATCATTGAAGCTAAGGGAAGACATAGATTACAAGCAGAACATGACAAGGAGATAGGGAGAACTCAAAATAGCAAAAGTAGTAGAGTGTTTTGAATATAAAACATTTTTTAATGCAAAGGTTGGGATATTTGAAATTGTAAATTACTTTTACAAAGGAAGCTATTTATTTTCAAAAGGGGGAGAATTCTTGGATGGAGAGTGTGGAAGGTGTAGGGACAATTATGACTCTTCATATTTTTGTCATCTTGTGATTTTTTTGGATATTTATTACGTCGAGAAGGCGTTCCATACAGTGGCATGTTTTTCGTGTGTACAAAAATGTAGCATAAACTTATTTAAATGCCGCATATTTAGGTCGAGAAGACGTTCCATATAGTGAGATTTTTTTCCATGTGTATAAAAACGTAGCATAAACTTGTTTAAATGCCACTGTATTTACACCAAAAAGGCGTTCCATAGCATAAACTTGTTTAATGGTTAATAAAGTTCCAAACCGCCTCCATTTACTCAGTGTAATGAAGGCATGGATGGATAAGCATGAAAAGTCAAAAAATGAAGAAAGCATGGTGGAGGTGAAGGAAAAGAAAGGTTCTTTTATAGTCCACGATACTAGGCGGTTTGTTTTTGGGTCTACAGATGGCTTATAGTATATGGGACTCCTTGTACTCCCAATATGAAGGAGGCACCTAACTCGTGCTCCACAATACGAGGTGTACAGGCCTACTCAGATGTACAGACACCGTGAACGTGTGATCCAATGACGAACGTGTGATCCAATGAAGGAGAGCCTGATTGCGGCACCGTGAACGTGTGATCCTATCACCTTTGCAATACTTAACTGAATATGAAACCTTACGCATAGTCATACCTTCCCAGGATTTACAGAAGTACCACTTTTGTCCCATGTACATTTGAAAGCAAATTCCCATGGAATATAAGAATCACAATATTTATAATAAAATATTTTATCAGATAATGGGATTTGGTAGTATGGCAAGCTGATTTTGCATACAATATTAAGTGAAGAGAAGTACAGGGAGGACACCATTACAAATAGCATATGGGCATAGTCCCATAGGTGTCACAGAGTTGAGAACTATAGCAGATTTGGGCGCGACAAGAGCTGAAGTGGAAGATTTTGTGGAATACATGCAAGAGGTACATAAACAGGTGAGGGAACAGTTAATTCAAAGTACTGGAAGATACAAAGAGAATGCTAATCAGAAGAGAAGAGAAAAAGAATTCCAGACAAGTGAACTGTCTGAGGGCATCGACATCTCTCCAATCTTCAATGTAGAAGATCCATACACCTTCCATGAAAGACAACTAGATGATATTGAAGAATCAGATCCTCGGATTTTTTATTGGAAATCACAAGAACCTGAGAAGGAAAGAGAAGAAGTAGACACTATTCTTGATTCTAGAACTATCAAGTAGACAAGAGGTAGACTATATTGAATATCTGGTCAAATGGAAGAACAGATAAACCTACCCAACAACCAAGGCATTGAGACTGATAAGCCTACCCAACAACCAAGGCATAGAGTTGGCCAATGATGATTGTTGACAAGAGATCAATACTCCGGCGGGTTGAGATCCACCCAAATAGCCTTGGAAAATATTCCTATGAACTCTAGCTTCTTTTACTGTCGGTGACCATGAGCCAAAACATTTCGATGGCTTGATCTGGCCAAATTGTGGACTTGTCAATGGTAAGCGTCCCTATTTGAAGAGAGTATTTGAATGGCTTCTTTATCGATGAAAAAGTAGACATGGGTAATTAGTATGCTCGAACGGGCTACAATGACAAGCATATTATGAGCATGGGGCTTTTTCAGTCCATGGATAAAAAATATCTACAAAAAACTGTGTATTTTATGATGCAAATAAAAGACAAATTTTTGTGGGCTTTTAGAAAGCTCTTATATTGTGAGTGGTTTTTTTAGAAGCCCTTCATCTTTTTATTTTTTTTTCTCATGAGATTCTTATATCTTGTTTACTATCTAGATTGTTGTAAGTGATGAAGTTCATCTAATAAATGATAAATTAATTGGCATATACATTTTTAATAATATAGATAAAAGTACAATGGACATTTTGAAAAGATTTTTAGTTTTTGTTATTGAAGATTCATAAAAAGGGTTAATTGAGTGTTTTGTGGCATAAAGAGGGTAAAGTAGCATTGTTGTGGGGAAGTGCCTTACATTGGTCACTAGTTTTGTGAGATCATTCAAATGTGTTGTAAGATGGATGTGATAAATCCTTTGCTGCAAAAGAGCCCCAGAAACATCACCCCACCAATCTAGATCACTAATGTACCACTCCATTTTTTCTAAGGCCCTTCTTCCCATTTGGTTCTCTCATCCAAATAAGAGATAGTATATTCAAGACTAAATGATATCAAATACAAAACAATAGCACATAGCTATTGTACAAGTTTATCATTTAATTTATAATTCCAACACAAAAATGTAACTTACTTACATTAGATAATTCTAATACATAAAACAAAATCCTTGATAAGTGAAAATAAGATCATATTTAGATTAGATAGTTATCATAAATAAGTATGGACATGCAATTCAACTTCAAAATTTTTGGAATTTAAACAACTGCTTTGATAAGTATGCGAATGATTTTCTTCTGCTAACAACAAAGTGACAGATAATAAGTATTAAGTATCTTTAGAAAGATATATCTAGACATTATTTATATATATTACTTTAAGATATATATGCTAGTTGATATTTTCATCCAAATTTTTAATATAAATTTGATTGTACCTCAGTTGTATTCAAGGGAATGCTCAATTGGATTTGGAACCATTGACATTAAATGAAAATCATTTTTTTCTTCTATTCTCGTTGTTTTATTTTATTCGATGTGGTTTCTTGACCTCTAAACTTTCCTTTTTGTCCACATACCTTACTTGTTTAGTTCAATGAATGTTGATGATACTTCAACCATGTGTTTATACCATTGACATCTTCTTGATTGTAAGGTGTTTCATGTGGTCAACTGAAAATGTGTGCTAGTTTTGATTAACCAATTTTCATGCACACTATGGTCATCATTCTAAGATTGCATTGGATCATGTTAGGATTGTTGCAATGAGTCCAATAAAGATTAGTTTATGTCAAGTTTGTTCATTCACCAAGCAGCTTGTGAAAGGATCAAATGCAGATTTGGATTTTTATTTTCTTTCTCTTTTCTCCCTATTCTTTTTGTGATTCACATCATTCTAATCTATGTTTCGATGATCACTTTTAATTTTATAAGATAAGATTAACTTGATTTCTCAACTATCTAGCATTGAAGTTTTATAATTTTAAACATATTTATGACTGTTTACAAATTTTAAATTTTAACTAACTTGAAAACAACAATAATAATACACAAACTAATAAAGCTTTCAATTAAATTTTGATCTAAAAGTTTGCTTTTAATTAACACAATACAAATTATTGTTGTTTGATTATTTCAATTCCTTCAAAGAAAACTATCCATAGAATAAGGCATATAACTAATTCAATACTTGATAAGAATTTGATCTAGAGAATATTAGATGGCCAAGTCTATATACATTTTCATCACTCCATGAAACAATATCTTTGTTGTGAAGATGTCCAAGTAGAATAATAGACTATATGATTATATTATCCCTAGAATTTTGGCAACCTTGATCTT
This sequence comes from Sequoiadendron giganteum, assembly GCA_007115665.2. Classification (NCBI taxonomy): domain Eukaryota; kingdom Viridiplantae; phylum Streptophyta; class Pinopsida; order Cupressales; family Cupressaceae; genus Sequoiadendron; species Sequoiadendron giganteum. The sequence continues at coordinate 16,827,493 of CM021108.1, read as the reverse complement.
ATGGTGGCCAAAATTAAGTGAAATCTAATCCCTTAAATAATTGAATTAAAGGTTGGTCACAACTTATACACTATATGCATTATTCATAGTAAACTCCTAGATTGAATCTATTCAATTTTCATAGGCACATGGGGTACTAAGCATTGTAACTAATACTAATAGGTCGCAAAGATTGTCACATGGTCATTCGATGGAAAATTGATGATCTTTATATTCTTGTATAAAATTTGGTACTATTATCTTGCATGCTAACAATATTAAGTTTAGTAGCTAGATGATATGGACCTTAAGTTGAGTTTGGATCCTTAGTGCTTACATGTAATTAAGTTAAATTTTACCTTCAAACGAATTTTAGGTATTTAAACATTGATTTATGTATGGATAATAAGCATCTCACTCCATGTAGAATACCTCAAATTTGATTAGAGTTGCATCATCCCTTGGAGGATTAACAACCTCTTAAAAATTATTTTATTAGGATTTTATAATTCTAGTTGTATATTGAAGGGAATCCTTATCATTAGAGTCTTAAGACTCCAATGTAATGTCATTGTGTTCATCTGTGTGTAGTGTGTAAGGTCAAATAGTCAAAGAATTGACTTAGATCCTTCATATTCTTTTCTAATTTAGGACTAAGTTTGAAGATATCAATCATTAACATGTAAATTAAAAGTTTAGTAAACCCATCAAAGCCTCATTGTTAAGGGACAAAGCCTAAGTCATGTTTAGGTTTGAAGATTTTCTTCATGAGCTTATTCTTGAGTTTTTATTTTAAGTTCGTAGTTCCTTCATCATCTACTCACAATAGTTCCTTTATTTTTTATTGTCTCCTTCTTCAACACTTTTCCTGTAACAAAGTGAATTCAACACCTACACAATAACCAACACATTCAAGGACATCCACACTACCCTCTACCCTTCTTCAAATTTTATGGAGGATAGAAATCTCTTAGTTGCAAACTTTATTCAATGTCATTTGACGCTTTCACCTCTCCACAAACTAAATGTCAAACTTTAAGACCAAATTTTATACAATTGTAATGCAAGGTCCCAAGTGACAATATGCCTAGTCATATAAGAAAGAGACTCACAATGAAAAACACACTCACAAAAAGGAAGAAGGTAGTCATATACTAAATAATACATTCAAAACTTCAATCTAAAATAATATAAAACTAAAATAAATATCAATCTACATTTATATCCTTTGAAATTGAATAAAAATGAAAACTAGAAAGTAAGGTAGACTAGCATCTGCAAAAATAATGTCGAATGAACTTAACATCTTTTTGTTGTAAAGGTTAATGATATCTTATTTTGACAGCAAAAAAACATTATTATATAATGAGATATCTCTATTTTAATGATGAGTAGAGTAATGATCTAAATTAAAATTATTTATTTTTCCATTTAAATTTTTGGTTCTACTTTTTTTTGCATATACGTCTAGTAAGGCAATTGCAGCTACAACATCTGACGAAATTCCTCTATTTGTGATGGATGTCCATACCCTGTTCCAAAGCTCTCATTTTCGCACAGGATGGAAGGGTGCTAGCAAAGGTTGCAGAGTTTGTCTTTACACCTTCCAATTGCTTTTCAGATGAAAGCTTCTAAATCCTTTTTTTACAAACATATTTTGTGCATATCCTACAATCAAAGCGTTCCATGAATCCACATTTCTTCAAGGCATTCAGTAAAACAATTCATGTGCCTTGTCTATGCTTCCATATTTTGCATAAATGTCTACCTGAGAATTTCCAACTGTTACATTTGACAATAATCCCCCTTGCAACAACTATGTGTATAAAACAATTACAGAGTCGGAATGTTTTATGTGATCAAACACGTCCACAAGGCGTCATACGGGAATAATTTAAATTTGAAGTTAATGGAAAATACTGTTTGAACAGGAACGTATGCTGGTGAGAGGAACATATGCTAACAATAGGAATGGGCCCACATCTGCCACCTAAGTGGTCAAACCATCTTAGAGTGTGTTGGTCAAATGAAAAGGAGATACATAGATACAAAATTCCCTCCATTAGAAGAGGTATTTGTGAGAATGAGCTCAGATATAATGAGGCTCAATGGAAGAAAATAAGTCAGAAATAATAGATTATCAAACCAGATGGACAGGCCCCATATAATATCCGTACGAAGAGAAGATTACAAAAACTCCACAAGAGAGATAATAGAGACATACTCAATGAAGGTTCCATGACAAACTTCGCCATTGAACACAAGAGCAGAACCAACCGAGAACATCAGATAGAGTGAATTGGAGCAAACAAAGTTGAAGCAAAAGAGTAGCCTGCAAAACTTCCAAAGGAATGATGAGAACTAGAACCATAGTTGACGGAGAGGGCCTGCAAGCACAAAATCAGGCCAATGAAAAGAGAACCAGCAACAATAAGAAAATTGGAAACCCTGCAGAAAAGACAAAACCGACCATATCAACCTATAACCAAAATTCCAAAAAGCTCTGGTTAAAGCAGATTAGAACCCTCGCAACCAAAAAGACCAAACTAGGGCAAAGATTAAGTGCCACTTTCTGCTGAAGATGCGATGTCAGCAGGGAGAGGAAAATAAGGTTCCTCATGAGGCTCTATAAGAGCATGGCGAATAAGAAGGTGAATGGCATTGAAAATATTTTGAATTGAGTCACATATTGAGTTACCATAATGAAACCTCGGCCTGAATAAATGGAAAACAAACTCATGTGGGCAATCATCAATTAAGCCATGTGCCATTGAGCAAGGTAGAGTTGAGAGACGCATATCACAGAGTAAGTGATCATGACATAGAATACCCCCTACCAGATTTGATTGTAATTTTCCAGAGCCAGCTACAAAGATGAAAGTGGACAAATGTGAGGCAATAAATAAGTACCAGCTAGAAATTTAACCATTTCAATAGACCAGAGGATATCCATAAGATTCAAAACAAATCTGGAGGCAAGCTCATAAGGAAGTTCCATAGCATGGAATTTCATCCAATCCTCTCCAAGCACCATTGAAACTGCATTTGCCACCTGCTTGCATTCTGAAACAAATGTTCTTCTCAGTTTTCCAATTGTAAGAGGTTTGATTATCACGAATTTCATGCAATCTTGCAGGAACAAGAACCCTGAAGAGATTATCCATGCTCGCAAGACTAAAACCAGCCAAAATAGAGAATTATGATAACCAAATACAATTTTAATAAAGCCCAAATATGCACCACTCGTTGTAGGAAAAACATTCGCACAATGGTGTAATTAATACCCTGGCCTCTTATTGTACCCAGAAGAGGTGTAGAGGCAAGAAACCATTAATATTATGCCTTGGTGAGTACCAAATGGCTGAAATGGAAATGTCAGGTGCCCTCACAATATTTAGTTGGGCGAGAAAGAGAATTAAACATGACTAAGAGACTTCAATATTCAACCGGCATAGAACTTTCAACTCTAATTATTGCAATCCACCATGGGGAAATGATGTAGGCGAGTTCAAACCTCAACACTTTGTTGAGGATGCTACTAAGGTTTCTAAATATCTTTAACATCTAGACTAGGGCCTATATCTTGTATAAGCTAGAATTTTGCTATCATTGAAGCTAAGGGAAGACATAGTTTACAAGAAGAACATGACAAGGAGATGGGGACAACTCAAAATAGAAAAAGTAGTAGAGTTTTTTTAATATGAAACATTTTTTAATGCAAAGGTTGGGATATTTGAAATTGTAAATTATTTTTGAAAGGAAGTTATTTATTTTCAAAAGGGAGAGAATGTTTGGACGGAGAGTGGAAGGTGTAGGGACAACCATAACTCTTCATATTTTTGTCATTTTGTGATTGTTTTTTTGATATTTATTGATATTTCCATCCAAATTTCTTATATAAATTTGATTGTACCTCAGTTGTATTCATGGGAACACTCGATTGAGTTTGGAACCATTAACATTAAATGAAAATCATTTTTTTCTCCTATTCTCGTTGTTTTTATTTTGTTTGATGTGGTTTCTCGACCTCTAAATCTGCCTTTTTCCATATATATTACTTGTTTAGTTCAATGAATGTTGATGAAACTTCAACCATGTGTTTATACCATTGGCATCTTCCTGATTGTATGGTGTTTTATGTGGTCAACTAAAAATGTGTGTGCCAGTTTTGATTCACCAATTTTCATGCACACTACCATGTTTCCAAGATTGCACTAGATCATGTTAGGATTGTGGTAATAAGTCCAATAAAGATTAGTTTATGTCAAGTTTGTTCATTCACTAAACAGCTTGTGAAAGGATCAAATGCATATTTGGAATTTTATTTTATTTTTCTTTTCTTTATCTTTTCTCCCTATCCTTTTTGTGATTTACATCATTCTAATCTATGTTTTGATGATCAATACTAATTTTATAAGATAAAATTAACTTGATTTCTCAACAATCTAGCAATAAAATTTCATAATTTTATTTACATATTTATGACTGTTCACAAATTTCAAATTTTAACTAACTTGAAAATTGTAGTGTAGGAAAATGTATCCCTTTACATTTTCACACTTGTTTGGACCCTCCCTACTAAAAATTTGGCTCATTTATGCCTTAATTGGTCCTATTTTGCATCCAAAAGCCTTATTAAATGCATTCTTTTGAGGATAATCCTGACATATCACAAATGACAAATCATGATTCAATGTTTTTGGTTATGTGTTCTAGATTTAGTGATTCAGGACTCATACGCCACCTTGGGCATATGGATCCCACCTAGGTTTGGGGACTTGATTTTAAATATTGCATTGAACTTAACATTTCTTGGAGTTTGTGTCCCAAGTTTAAGCCTTTGGGACTCATATTCCCAACCTGGCATATGAGTTCCGCTTTAACTTGGACCTATTTTTAATTCCAATTCTTGGCAAGATTTTATTATCCTAGATCTGATGTCAGCATGTAGTGTTGTAATTTTGAGAAATTTTGCATAAACAAGTATAAATATAAGGTTATTTCACATAATTTCTCCTAGCAATTCAAGTATTCAAGTATCCAAGCATTCCTAAGGAAATTTTATGAGATCAAGAACATTCAAGAGAAAATCATCAACCATTTGGAGCAACATTCAAGATTCAAGCATCATGCCAAAGTCTTGATACATCATGTGTTTTTGTGAGCTAACATTTGTGATGTAGGTTTTCACGATTCAAGTAAGCATTCAAAGACATTATCTCATGTCAAGTTCAAGTGTCCAAATCTACATCCATTGGAGCCATTTCATACAAGTTTGCAACCTTTATGTCAAGGGTCTGGTGAGTTGCAACATCGCATTTGTTCATTCATCATTCCTTCATGCTATTTCATTTCATTTTAAGGTTTAATTACCAAAATAGGTTTGACCAAGGAAAACCCCTATTCCCCAACACAACGTTTTTCTCTCTTGATGTGTGATTGCAGATCTAGGTGAATTGGAGCTTGAAGATCCTTTGAAGACAAAAATGCAAAAGTTGTCAAAGTTGTCAAGAAGTTGTCATCTTCATGAAAACCCACCTATAGGCCAAAATTCAGACTTTAAGACTTGAAGATCAAACAAGATGAAAGCTACAAAGATCATTAGAGGCTACAAAAATATCAGTCAAACCCTAATATTGGAACTAAATCGCCCCTCTGGGCGTATGAGTCCTCGTATACCTCTTATCAATTTTTGTAGATCCTAAATAGTCACCAGAAGATTCCAGATTTTGCCCAGATTTATATAGCAAGACTAAATTTCCCAACTTGGCATATCAGTCTTAGTGCACCTTAAAACAACAATTTTCAGAGTTTTCAAATCTTTTTTTTACCTCTCCATTCTTCCAGGTACTTCTTTGTTTCATGTTGTTTGTCAATTTGATTCAATGCTTTCAAGTTTCTATGGTTTTGTGCATAAGTGTTTGTACTTCTCCTTTGAAACTTTATTCTAATTGTGAACCCTTGTTTAATCACACAAGGAAACCCCTAGTCCTTTTCTCAATTGAGTCACTTGGTTGAGGGATCTTGGTTTCCTAATGAACTAAAGTGTGAAATAGGTCCCAAAGTTATGTCTCCCAAAAGGTGGACACTCTATTTCCTTTGGTTCAAAAATGAACATTTTTTTACACATAAACTAATTAATCTTTCAATTAAATTCTGGTCTAAAAGGTTGTTTTCAATTAATACAATACAACTTATTCTTGTTTCATTATTTCAATGCCTTCAAAGCAAAACTAATTTCAACATCTCATTGTTCACAAATATCATAATTTATCTAATTTAAAATTAAAAAATCTTAATGCACAAATTGATGTAATTTTGGGTTAAATTATAATATATAATGGTTATTCAAATGCAAATTGATATTGTTTTGTTAAATTTTGATCACCTTGGAGGCTAATTAATATCAAAAGCAATTATGGAAATTTAATTTAATTGAATTGCAAAATGATTTTAAAGTAAAGTAAGATTGTTTACAAGTGGGACAGGGGCCTAGATCGATTACCTAAAGCATCATGTTGCAAGCAAGAGGTCATGAGGTCTAGTCTCACCCTGTTGGAAACTCAGGTGTCTCAACCTTTGTAATTTCTTAGCATTAAAATATTAATTTCTTATTTCTTATGTCGTAATTTCTTGTTCATGTTAATTTTTCATCTAATATGACTTGGCACAGTGAGTTGTCAGCATATTGGGAGGTGACATGGATTTTGTGGTCCCCACAAGGCAATATAGGCATCCCACTTTGGGAAGATATTCTTTGACATGTGTCGGCATCTTTGAGGGATTCTATGATTATTTTATGATGGATTCTTATAAAGATCTTATGAGGGATTCCTATGACAATCTTATGATGTGTAAGAGCCAGATTCTATGATAGGTTGGACAATTATTGGAAGGAATCTTTGCATGGGGAAAGTGGGCACCCAAGTTTTACCTATAATAGGTTATAAGAGAATGTAAGAGGCATCTTCTATTTTTAGTCAATTATGACAAATTATCTTATAGATGTAAGAGTTGTCATATATGACAGATTCTATGATATTGTAAGGAATCTATCATACCTATTAGGTGCAAATTTGGGGCACCCAAGTATGGAGGCATGTAAGGGGGTAAGGAATCATTGGATAAGTGTCAAAGGAGTCAACTATGTGAGAAAAATGTGCCACAAGGATTTGGATTCTCATCTCTTGTAGCTTGCTCTAGAAGCTACCTTCATGCTTGTATTTCTCTATATATTGAGTGTCTTGGAGTGGATTTAGTATGTTGTATTTGCAACTATTGTTATGTTATTGGAATAGCTCCAAAAACAAACATTTTTGTACTCTTGGAAGAACTTGCATTGCAAGTGTGTTGTAATTAGTTGATTAGATAATACATTGTGCAGGGTTTGGAGTGTGGGGTTTTTCTCCCAAAAGGGTCTTCCCCACATATATCTTGTGTTGTGAGATATTGATACTTGCATGTGTTGTTATTTTAATAATCTTCCTATTGTGCATCTCTAGTAGTAACTGTAAAAGAATTAAAATTGTACATCTCTCCTCATAGATCAATGTTAGGAAGCGTTTTTGTGTACCTTGCTTCCTTTCAGTTGGTATCAGAGCCTAATCACCTTTGATTCTATTTGTTGGATAAAGGTTTTTGTATTGATCTTAATTTGAGTGGGAGCTTGTGTAATGGGTTTTAAATATTTGTTGCAAGAGAAATGGCTAGTGCATTTGGGAGGTTTGAATTAGAGAAATTCAATGGAGGCAACTTTGAGTTGTGGAAACCCAAGATGGAGGGTATTTTGGTGGATATAGATTTATGGCTTGCAGTATCCTATTCCATACCATCGGGCATGAAACAAGAAGATTGGGATCAAATGGATCGAAAAGCTAAGGGTCGCATAAGACTCTGTTTAGCTAACTATTTTTGTGGATAGAGATTTATGGCTCACAATATCCTATTTCATTTTTGTTTTGGATCTCAAGCGAGGGTAATTTGTGTTGAGGAAATGTAATATCCAGCTTTGTCACTTGTATACAATTAAACAAGGCTATTACATCATTTGGTTTAACAAAACTTGGGACATCAATTTTAAATAAAGCCTCTTGGAGCATTTCATGGTATGTAGGCTTGCAATTATTGAATCAAATCCCGAAGGGAGATTTTTGTTGGAGTATTAAGAAGTTGCTCAACAAGATCATATTCTTTACCATTACGTTGAGGAATATTAGGTGCATGTGGAAGGTGTGGTTGAGGAAATGGAATGGATGTTGGCATTTCATTTTATTGCTTATTATTTAAAGTGTTATGTGTGAGCAACTGCATCATAACTTGGTTGTTGCAATGTACACGATTACTAGTGAGTTATTTTGTAAATTTTAAGATATGGACAGGAGGTTTAAGATGTCATATGATGAGAGGTGATTTAGGAGGTCCAATAATTAAAGGAGTTCTAAATGTTAATTATGTGTTCATAACCTCAATTGATTTAACTAATTATTGATGATCTTGTATCAATGGGGGATCTAATTTCAACTTAGCATATATTCATCTATGTAATCCATTTTATAATATTTTGAAAGAAATGTATTAATGATGTCATCCTCTTGTGCCACAATATCTTTCCAAGTGGGAGAAGTATTGGGAGAGAAATACAAAAGATTCTCATGATGCTCAATGATAGGATCCTCTAACACCAAGATGCCTTCTTCATAAGTAGGTAAGGTACCAGGAGAAGAACAACTATGATTGTCATGATTATCCAAAATTGCATCCTCTTGCACGAAAACATTCACACAAGTAGGAGATATATTGGGAGAAGAACGAACATGATTACATTAATGTTCACGCTTCATTTCCTTAGATTGTACTCATAAATAGAAAGATTATAATTATGCAATCCATGTGTTACATATCAAAACCACATATTTTAAAGGGAAACATGTTGTTATTTACCCTATGGATCAAATGAGAAAAATTAGATAGTCTGTAAATAAAATTGCAAAACTAAAACTAGATCTGAATGGAGGACGAACACATGGATTTGAACAAAAAAATAACTTTAAATGGTTGGACAAGGGCACCCAAGGTGACTATGTCCTACACAATTTTTTATAAATTTTAAAATTTGGGAATGATGTACAATGTTTGAGGGTCCTATGTCTCGGTGGTTCAGGTCTAAAAGTCAACATATTTCTAGAAATGCACTAAAACCTAATTTTTCTATATGAATCACATACATACAAGCAATTTTGGATATTCATATAGAAAAATTGAATATGTTCAAATGATAATTTCTAAAAATTAAATGTTGTAATTGATTATTTTTCTAAAAAAAATATACAAAAGTAATGCTTTTTGATCTTTTGAAATGAAAATACTATGCAATTTTGTTACTTTTTCAATATTTTTTTACCAAAATATGCATGCAAAAATGATAGATTTTTTTTTAATTAATTGTCTCAATGAAAACAATTCAGATCTATGCCCTAGACAAGGAAAACCATATTTAGTTTTTTTTGTAATTTCTTCCAAATTATTTTTCAATCTTTAGTATGAAAAAATAATGAAATGGATAGTTTTTTGAAAATAAATGCAGATTATCAACAAAATTTTCAAATAACTTAGGTTTTAAATTCAAATTTTAGATTTTATGCACTGAAAAATCAAAAAAATGCAAGTGTAAGATATGACAGGTTCACCAAAAATGATAAGGTGGAAAAGTGAAAGCCTAAGACTCCACCTTGTGTTTTCACAAGGACTTACTTTTCCACACTTGGTGGGGAGGCACCTCTTATCATTAGATTCAAGATTGACTAGGATAGGAGATTGGCTTGCAACCTAAAAAGTGAGCCAACCAATCCTAGGTTCTAAATTTAAGGACTTGGAAATGGATTTTGTATAGAATGCAACGGTATGACTAATAAATGATGCAAATGACCTATTCTGATACAAAAACAATAAATCTAGAAAGTCACAGATAAATTCAGAGTTCAAAAATAGACTAAGCAGAGTTTCATGCACCTCTAGTATGAATCTAGAGCTTGTTTTTGAGGACCAAGTCGCCTAGGGCGACTATGTTTTGACAAATAAATTTAGAATCTGGTTTCATAGTCCTCTGGAGCCTAATCAGAGTCTTCTTCCTTTTGGTGCTCAAGTGCTGTCAGATATTTGTTAAATTTTAAGATAACTAATTTTTCATACTTTTTCAAGTTGTAGGGTTTGAATGCAACAATGAACAAATGATCTTCAATCTTCCTCTAAACTTCTTCAAATTTAAAAATTTCACATTGAAAGAAAGAGGAAGGGTTGTGTCATATAGGAGCTTGCCTCAATCAAACCCCGTGTTGGTATTTCCACCTCCACAATGGAAAATTTGACAAAAGAGAGCTTATCCTTTCGAGGGATAGAGGCTAAATGAAAAATGAATGATGAATCAACAATGGACTGCAACTCAACACCCAAATCTAATTTTCCTTGAAGGACTGAAGTCATGCACATCAATGTAAGGCTTTATTGAAAATTGTCTTGATTGCTTGGAAGGCCTACAAGGGTTAGTACAAACAAAATCATATAAAACTTGACATGATGCTTTAATGTTGAAATGTTGCAACAATCTTGCTCTTGAATGCTCTTGACTTGATCTTGATTGCTTGATAGTGCTCTTGATTTCCAGTATTTCCAAAATTAGTTTTCAAATGATGAAATGACTAGGTATTTATATTCAATTAATCTAATTTCCTAAAAATTAAATCTCAGTAGTCGACATTTGAAATTTGAAATTCAAATAATAAAATGCCAATTTGACATATTAAATTTTCGAGGCAAAATAACAGGACCAAGTCACCTAGGGTGACTTAGTCCCAACCCTATTTTTTGGGAGGAGAGCAAAATATTAAATATTTACTTTGTTTTTGTAAATGGGTTTTCTTGATAAATGCCCAAATGGGTCATGGAATGCATAATTAAGGACATTAGAGTTACAATTAGGTCCATGCTTAAGGGGGAGAAAAACATAGTGTGAAATTGTCAAGGGTGATAATTTGCGATGTTGCATTAATAATATTGATTGGTAATCTAATTTTTATGTGTTCTTGACTTCCTTAACTTTTTTTACTTGAAATCGAGAAAAAAAAATAGGGACAATACTTGTTGAAAATTATGTGAATATTTTACATTTGTATACACAAAAAGATGTGATGGTTTGTAGTGAACATAGAGCTATAGTTAAAGTCAAGTTTAGGTTTCTTGCATGTGATAGCAAAACCAACAACTCTCCCTTATTATGTCAAGCACTCTTATTTTTTTCTTTGTCAATATAATGACCACGATCTAATTTGTTGACAACATATTTTCAAGAGATCAACTATTCAAGAGATGAAAAATCTATCAATATCCCCCAATTTGAACCTCATGAAGGGTAGTTGGATGATGGCTCTAGATCTTTTATACCTTGTTTAAAGTTTTAGAGCAAGATTTGCAACTCCTATGTCTCTTTTGAATTTGTGTCTACTACCACTTTGACTTAGAAAAATAGAAGGAAAAAGTGTTCTTAGAAAGTAGTGATTATTTTAAGTTTCTATTGCACTAGTGTTATGGGCTATAATGTTTATGGAGTCTTTGCTAACCCAAAACACTTTGTGCTTCAAACTTTATTTGTTAAGGATTTGACCTATCACCTATAAATATGATCTATTGAAAAGAAGGGTTCAAGCCACAATGTGCTTTGATCACCTAGGGTCAATTTCACCTCGTTGAAGCTCCTACATAGGTCAACTTTGCAAATATGAGTGAATATTTAAGATAACATGCACAAACATGAAAAAATTAGCACATGTTTTTGAGAGGCTTTGAATTACAAATGAGATAACAAATTGTTGACTCTAAAGGGTTCCCACATACCTATACTCATTTTGACTATTAGGTCATTGTATTATAGCCAATTGAACTCAAACAATTATATTAGATCAAAGATGTTAATAGTATAACCTTGTGTCCATTACTCTAATTAATCATGGTAGTTGCCACCAAATACCTATCAAATGATGTGGGCTTTGACAATTCATATATCTCAAGATCTAACAATTGAAATAGAATTAATTCATATTAAAAATTTGAATTGTTGAGACCTCTTTTTTGCTACATTCTCTCAAATACGATATTTGATAAATCTATTCTTCCTAAACTTCTACTATTAACTATATACATATATGCAAAAGAATGTATATGTATCCTTATAAAACAAGAAAAAAGATTGTTTCCACACAATTTGAACCTCTAAGTAGTATACAATTCAATCAAAAAGTACTCCACCCTAACATTATACACTTGTAAAATAACTTCTATCAATGCAAAGAATGCCCACATACTTTTTTATAATTTTCAAATTAATTAAAAAGTACTAATTACAAATATCTATTCACGTGCCCATTCCACATTAAAAACAAATGCCATCCCCTAAAGAAGTCTCGAAATATGGGGACCCCTAGGAAGTACCTACCTCCCTCCAAACCAAAAATCTAGGGGTCCATTTCATTTCACCTTCTTTACAATGATGGGGCATTTATTTCCGCCCTGTCCAATGCATAAGATATTAAGCAGTCCAACTCACGAGACTAATCATGTGGGGACGAACAAATTAAATATTTCAACAGCCATTAATGTAAACAGCCAAACAACTCGGAAGTGTTATAACTAGCAGTGAGTTTTTTGGTGGAGGTACAATGGAATCAGGACATAAAAATATATAGTGTATTTTTGGAATAAAGTAATGTTGCAAGGTAAAAAATTATATATTTAGTTTGGGGTAATACTTTAATGTATTCATATAGTTATAAATGGTGTGTATTTTTTATTTTATTTTGGGTTTATGTATTTAGGTTTATTTTTTATATTTATGTGTATTTATTCTTAGTTTAATTGATTTATCTGATTAATTTTAATCATTAGTGCAATCCTTATTCATAACTCATTCCTCTCAAACATTATTTCAATTTAGTTTTCTAATCGAGGTTGTGTCTACAAGTGTAAGGTTGACCTCACAATCATGATTTTAATCAGCCTAAATGCAAAAATCAAAATAAAATAGTTAGCCTCATGTTGAGTTTGCACAAATCTTTGTAATACGGTGTTATGTTAATGTATAAAAAACACACCCATTTCATTCATTTTTGGGATGTCATATCACTAATTATCACAAGAACAATCATTTGCAAATGCATTCAAATCAAACAATGAATCTTGCATATTTGATCACACTCATCCTAATACATGTGAAACTATCTATCAAGGTATTTTTAAATACTACTAGTTTGACAAAAAATCTTGAGTGTGACAAAGAATATCATTTTCTAGCAACATACTTTTTCTAGAGTTTGCAAGACAAGAACTAGAGATTATTAGAGGTCAAATTTACAACTACAAAGCAAGTTCTTAGCTATGAACTAGATCAAGAATTATGAAGTTGATCAAGTGCATAGAAAAAGGAATATTTTGATTTTGATCCAGATATACGATTGTCTAGATCATTCCTAGATTTTGGAGTATATAGATCTCATTATCTTTAGCAAACAACAATCATTCTTCAGTTACAAAGCTAAGGAGTCTCTCTTTATTTATTATTATTTATAGCATAAGTATATTTTTTATTTAATAAATTGCCTAATCTAATCTATTCCACTACATCTAACCAACACCCCATATTCAACTCTTAAGTTAGATTGTACTTAACTATGCTTATTTATCTAATCAACATAACGAACATCATTTTCCTTTTTATTTTGGTGAGTTCGACAAACTTAACCAACATTAAAACCCTAAATAGGTTTTCAATTTCGTATTCGATTCTAATTTTCTAATTGTCCAAATGTAATTTTTCAATCATCTTTAGTGCTTCAATGGTTTATCCCTACCATCAAAGGTTTGGTTATTAAATTTGTTTCCTATCCCTATATGCACCCTACCCACCCTTGATTTGGCCTAGGGTGTACATTTTTAACATATTTGCAAGTATGATTTATCTTTGACCTCATCCATATTATTACTCATGTCAAAAGCTCCACATAATCATTGTGTTACATTAAGAAGTAACCTTTTATTAAACCCTAAATGACCAATTAGTCCAATGATAGTGGAATCTTTAATGGTGGTTGGATTGAACTAAACAAGGTTATGATTATGATCATAAGAACACATTAAAAATTGAGACCTTACAACACAACTTGTTAGTTTGGTTAATACATAGTCTTAAATAGATAATGTGTATGCTTAACACATTATTTGAAAATCATGAGTATGGAATAAAAACACTAGAGGTAAATTATACTAAGCTTGTTTAATCTCTTTAGGTTTTACAATTTACATCTATTTTAAATGTAACTTGAGACCAATTTTCTAATAAACAATAGACCTCACTTTTATATCATCTAATTACTTGTGTTAGGTTTTTAAATGTTTATTATTAGGAAAGGTGTCTCCAAATTGCTCCTAATTTTAAGTATATAAAGAATGTACTTTTCAAACTATAGAACATAAAAACTCAATTTTTAGGTTATAGATATTATTTTTAGGAAAAATAAAAAATTTGGATTGTTCAACATTACTTTTGTAGATAGGGAAAAATCTTAAATCTGAAATCTTATTAGATTAAGATTCATATTTTCACCATCCTCAATGCAGTTACCTGTAAAACACACACATATGCAAGATGAATAATCTAATCTAAACAAACATGCATGTTACCAGGGATTCACTCCATTGTTCTTCTCAATCTCGCATAAGAATGCATGATTTTGAAGGATTTCCCTTTTGAAGGAATGTTGATTGCTCAATATTGCAGCCCAATGATAGGATGGGGATGACAGAGGAAAACTAGATAGCTCAAAGATGATGGATGGAAGATTGAAGAATGATTTTGACAGAGTGAGGGTACTTGAAGAATCGAATCCCCAAATGGCTTGTGAGAGGCCATATTTATAGAGTTTCGATCTGGACAAAGAAGAGGATTTGATAAGATTTGATTTTTGACAAAAGAGGAAATACAACGAGATGTGATAAGATTCTAAGAAGATGGAAAGATTTTAATTTTCTCTTTTAAAGGAAATAAATCTTGAAAAAGATGAGAAGGATAACTGATGAATTATCTAATTAAATAAATTAATTAGATACACATGAGTTTCAATTTTAGAAAGAAAGCGAGAAGATATTTTAAGATTTTATTAATTAAATAAATATTTGATTTATTTAATTAAGGTTGGATTTATGACCTCATTAATTAAATTATATAAATTATTTAATTAACATTAGAAGAATGAAGAGATTACAAATAGAAATTATTTAATTAACATTAGAAGAATGGAGGGATTATGAATGAAATTAGTCAAATAAATAAGATTTATTTAACTAATTAGATGATGGCATAGGTACCTAGGGAAAAACATGCTACAAGATGTCTAAATGATGTAATGTCATGACAAAGTACTGTAAGAGGAGATTTTTGGATGTCTACATTTTGCCCCTCTTTGAGATGATGTTCGAGATGATGAGATTTGTGTCGAGTAACATCATTTCAAAGAAGCTAAGCTATGGATAGAGGAAAATGGATGATGATAGAAAGATAGGATGATGATGTAAGGATATGATGATGATGGGATGGTGATGATATAAGAATAGGATGATGATGCCTCTTCAAGAGGGTAGGCAGGTTGGAAGGACACGGGTATGCTCTTGAAATGGATGAAATGATAAAATATGGATAATACATTATGTTGCAAGAAAGTGAGCAATCATGGTGTTTGATATAGCACTAGACGTTATGCACTAGGGTATAAGGACCAAGGTGGCGATGTGTCTCGTGCCCCAGTGTAAAATAACCTTGTTTAAAGATATGAGGAAGTAAACTTAGAGCACTAAAGTCCTAATGAACAAAAGGTATGATATGACCTTAGATGCCAAGGATAGTGCAAAAATCCATTCCAACATACACAAGATATGCATATTAGCTGGAATGGTACAAACTTGATACAAATTCAAGATAAAATGATAACACACACAAGCAAGCAAGCATGCACAAATGATACAACAACCAACAAGGTATTGCCCTATCAAGTTGTAAACCGTTGATTAATTGATTGATTGATGATGATGATAGTGTTGTCATTGCAGGGAACGATATATCCCTAGATCAACACAAGGATGACTGATTGAATGATTGATTGATTGTTTTGGTTTATGACAAGATTAGGATCAAGACCATTGATTCAATTGGATAATTTGACAATATTGATCGACTTGATTGGTATGGATTGATGATGACTTTCATTTGGATGTGATGTATGGATGTATGAATTTGATGAAGATGACTGATTGGTTGAATGGTTGGATGATTGGATTGAGGTGATGAATTGATTAGATGAAATTGGAAGAAGTGATTAGATGGATTGCTTTTATTGCTTGGATTTTTGTTGGCTATTTGATTTTTTTGGTCTTTTTTCAGGACCTTTCTCCATTTTTGTTGTATTTTTGAAATGTTTTGAGTTTTTTGTATTTTTAAAATGTTTTGATTTTTTTCTAGATTTTTTAGGACATTTTAATGGAAGAATGTCAAGATAAGGCTAATGAATAGGATGATCAAGATCAAATAGATAAGATATGGACATAAATTCCTAAGTATTTTGCCCATATTCCTCATCAAGACCAAGGAAGGGAAGAAAGGATGTATTTAGATAGAATTATGGAATATGGATAAGGTGAAGGATATGTTACGTAAGATATGGATAAGGTGTATAGGATAAGATGTATGATGTTCAAGAAGATCCTTAACCTTGACAAAGATCAAAGGTGGAAAGGTAAAGGGTGAACGTAAAGAGGATAATGGATATGAATGATAGGATGGGTGAAACTTGCCCCCAAGTGTAAAGTGCAAGAGGAATATGGAAGATAAGATGTGGATAGGGATACAGATGAAGGACTCAAGCATCAAGTTTCATGGTTAATATCCCTTGAATATGTGCCCTAATAAACCATGGAAATAGACTCATAAATTTTGGCATGATGGAAGAAGCTAAGGACTTAAGCAAAGGTTTGGATTAAAGGAAGATAATGGGGGATGGATGTTGGCTCAAGGATAGGAGGTTGGAAGGCTTGTTGATGGATGGATAGAAAGGATGGAAAGATCAACATCGACATGCACCTTGAAGGGTGGTGGAGTGATGGAAGAGAAGTGGCTTTTGAATTTATAGATCTAGATGGAGGAGTGGATGGGGATTTTGGGATATAAGGACCCAAAATGGATGGTGGTGATAAAGGATATTTAGAATTGGATGGAGTTTTTGGATAAGAAATTTTGGATGCCAATTTTGATTTTATTGCTTCTATGAGACTTTTAGGAATCCACATAGCTTTTGACTTTGATTTTTTATTCATGGGCCTTTGTGGCCTTTGAGATTTTTCTTTTTGCTTTATGGGCCTTTACGGCCTTTGAATTTTTTCTTTTTGATTTGTGGGCCTTTGTGGCCTTTGAATTTTTTCTTTTTGATTTGTGGGCCTTTGTGGCCTTTGAATTTTTTTATTTTGAATTTGGATAAGATTTTCTTTTATTTTTGCATGTCTCTTCGAGGAGACATGTTGATATGGAAGCTTTTGACATTTGGCACCCAAATTGCTTCCAAGAGCAATGGGATGGGTGGATAAAGATGAATGATATGAAGGTATTATGGATGGGTTGGTGTAGGTATGTTGGAAAAGGTTAAAAGGTGTGTACCTTTGTTGATATTGACTAGGTATATGAGGGATGTAGGGCCCCAATACAGATGGAAGGGTTGATGAACTAGGGTTTGGACGATAAGGACCAAGGATATATGGAAGGTTTGATGGACTAGGATAAGGACCTATGATAGATGGAAGGTTTGATGGATATGTATTATTTATGAAACAAGATGCGAATCCATGTGGCGGAGGATATGATATGGATGAAAGTATAGGTGTTGGAAGTAAACTGGAGTAGATAAAGGTAGAGGAACCCATTTTATAAGTGTGGGGTCCATGGATAGCTTGAATAGGGGTGAGAGACTCTTGTGGAGGGTTGTGATCATGACATGAAGATAAAGGGGTGCTTTGATCTTGGCTTAAGGCAGGATCATGAGATGGGATGGATGGTATCATTTGATCTTGGTTATAAGATGGAAGGGGCTCATGACATGGAGATGAAGGGATGATTTGATCTTGACTTAGAGGAAGGGAATAATTGCATGGAATAGAAGTTAGAATTTGATCTTGATTTAGAGAGGGATCATGAGATGTAAGGGTATCATGTGATGGAGTGGGTGTGACATCTTGATCTTTATTGGGATAGGTATCATTAGATGGGGTAATGAATGGAAATTTTTTTTCTCTTGATGGACTAGGGTCATGCCATGGAGGTGGTATAATAGGATCATGATATGAGGTGGATATGCTTGGATCATAAAATGAGTTGGATATGGTAAGATTATGAGATGGTATGGATTCATTAGATGAGGTGGAATGGGATGACTCTTGAGTAGGCTTGACATGTTCTAGGTGGTCAACAACTTGGAGACATGATGGAGGTTGCCTTGGGCTCAATGGGGGAGATTCTTGAATAGGCTCAAGGGGAAGACTACATGATGGGGTTGTAAGAATGGGCATGGTGTTTTAAGACTCTTTGGTAGGTGGATGAGTGGATTCAGGTAATGTCACAGGTTTAGTTTAGAAATGTTTGAATTTAGGATGAGGATTTTATGGAGAATTCAAAGGCTCATGATTTTGTTGCCAAGGTGGACTTGGGCTCCTATGTTCTTGTTGTGATATGAGTGGATATGTTGAAGTAGAGTTGACATGATAGGTAGATGCGTTAGGTAGGAATGATGATGAAGGTGACACATAGGATTGTGGGTGAATGTTTTGAGGTTTGAATGGAGTTTGGAATTGTTGTGGCATGATTTTTTGTTGTGATAATGATGGAGGTGTTGTGCATAGGATAATGGTTATTGAAAGGTGGATTGATATGGATAAGGGTTGACATTAGAATAGGTGTGATAGGTTGATGAAGGAGTGACATGATATGTGGATGGATGAGGTTGATATGATGATATAGGTGACACATAAGATTGATGTGGTGATTGGAATTTTTCTAATTCTAGAACCGTAATCGCTATCTCATTTTAAACAACGCAATTGCATGTGACCTAAAAATTCATTCACTATTATAAATATGAGGCTTAACATTTTCCAAACTGATTCTAGACATCTTCTATAGTTTTTTCCACAACCAGACCAAAAATTTCTCAAATTCCTGCATCCTTGCATTTTTAGGTTGCATTTTTACTTTTCCATAGGTCTAGAATTGCACTTCCTTAATTGCATCCTTAGGTTTTACCATCATTTTAGGTCCTCATTTTTTGCAGATTTTAGGATAAGAATCCTTGCCATCCTTTGTCAAAACTTTGCCTTCAAGATTAGGTTATCATTGGACTTGATCAAAAAAATTCCTTTAGTCATTGTCCTTTTGCGAGCCATTTCCAACTCAATATTCTAGTGTGGAAATCTTATTTTGTCCTCTTCTAGTCCTTTTAACAAGTCCTTTGACATTCCAAAATTGATACATTGCCTAACCTTTGTATGGTTGATTGTGTCTTTCCTTAAGTTTACCAACATTTAGTCCATCCTAGAATCCTTTTCATTTGTATACCTTTAGCCTCCTCATTTTTTTATTTACATTTACCATTCACCATCATTTCATAGCATTCCTAATTTCAAAAATCCAAAAACATAGTCTCATACCATTTTCATTTGGTCATCCTCCATCCCTCCCTCTTTTGAGCAAAACTTTTATGGTTGAAACAAGACTACAACGAAAAAGAAGAATGGATCCTTTTGGACAAAGCAACAATCTTTACAATTTCCCTAATGACATGAATGCAAATACCAACAAGGGGAATTCATTCATCAATCCATTAAGTGAAATAACCATCCCATCCCCTTCACACAATCCTTTTGAATAATTCATCCTTAGAGATGAAAATGGACAAGTCTTTGAGGAAGACATACAAGCTACTGCACAAAATCCTGAAGTAGCCTCCTTTGTGGAAGAGTTAGTCTTGCAAGATTCAGATAGATACCTAGCCATGCTCCTTGACCAAGGGGCTAGGTTACCAAAATTATTTGACATCAACACAATAAGAGCAGCATATCTCGATCTTACCAATCAAACAAGCCAAACACATGATGCAAATAATACTTTCATGGGAGCTACCACACAAAATGTCATCAACACCATTAATACTACCACCCTTGGTGCTACCATCACCCATACTACAACCAATACATCTAATGTGGTCAACACAATGTCTATTGGGGGATCATCAACCCTAACAAACACCACATCACATTCCATCCCTCAACAAATGTCCACAATTTCCTCACAAACTATTGGATCCACATTTGGGACTTCATCTAATACAATGGGCACCAACACATCAAAAATATTTGGAGCCTCATCTAGCTCTATGGGGACATAAAAAAACCTTTTATTGGGTTACTCTACTAATACAATGGCAACAAACTCATCAAACCCCTTTGGGAAGAACAAATGAAGATTCATCATTCAAGGATCTCAATCGAATATCCCACATTCATCACAAGTCAACACCAACATTCCCTTGAAACAAAATACCAACATTCGACAACGCCATACCTATATATTTGGACAAGGCACCCAACATATGACTCCATTTGGTCATCAAAATGCTCAAGGACAACACGGTCCTCAAATTCAATCCAACACGGCTGGAACCCACATCCCCACTTATGCATCACAAGTCCATACACATCAACAAATCCCTAATCAAAACATTCATTTCCAAAAAATGCCAAATCCAAACACCCAATTTTCTCATCAACAACACATTCCAAATAACAACCCTTCATCACAATAAGTAGGAAATCAAACCATCCCTATCATCAACATGTGTGATGCTACAAACAACCCAATTGTGGAGGCACTCACACTCAAACTTGTTTCCCTTCAAACACAAGTGGAAACCTTGCAAATGTCCAATAAAAATCCATACATGTCATATGACTTATGTCCATATCCATTTGACACAACCTTGTACATGCCACCATTTCCTCCAGGATATGTGGTGCCACATTTCCCCAAATACAAAGGAAAGACAAATCCCATTGAACACATCCAAGAATTCACAACTAGTTGCATGGACATTGCTTATCAACACACTTATTTAATGAGACTCTTCTCTAGGAGTCTCATAGGGCATGCACTGGAGTGGTTCACACAATTTCCTAAAGGAATAAAATCATGGGATGAATTGACCAACAAGTTTGTTGAAAATTATGCCTATAACATTGATACAGACATTGACATTGCATCATTATGCAGACTCACTCAAGAGGACATGGGGGAGACTTTTATCCCATTCTTCCAAAGATGGAGAACCCTAGCAAGCCGATGTCCTGTGGAGATACTTGAAAAGGAAAAAATTCACAATGTTTGTGCAAAATCTCCTCGGCCCACTAAGATATGGCTTACAAGCCCATTATTGCACCACCTTTATTGACCTTGTCAAAAAAGGTGTTCAACTTTCAAAAGCCTTGGTAGAAAAATAATCAACACTACCACAAACACCAACCCAAGTGCTTCAAATGACAAAAACAAATATTGGGTTAAAAATAAACACATCACCAATGATGGCGTAGTCGACGCAAAAATAGTCAATGAAATAGTTCATGTCCTCACAATTAAAGGAGTCCAAACTCAAAATGCACCTGTGACTATACCGAAACCAACTGCTAATGCCATTCAAAAAAATCATGCTTAGTCAAATCAAAGGCAACCACGTCAAACACGATAATTTCAAAAATGCACATACACCCCCTTGGGTGAACCCATCAAAGTTTTCCTAAAGAAACTTATCCAAAATGGTGTCGTAACATTGGAAGAACTTAAACCATATGACCCTGGTCAGTTTAAGCCATCATGGTGGGATGATAATGCATTATGTGACTACCACTATGTCAAAGGGCATAAAACTTCCTCTTGTCGCCAACTAAGAAATCTTGTCCAAGATCTTATTGAAAACCACACCATTGAGCTTGGTGGTCAACCATTTGTATCTAATTTAGATCATACAATTCATAAGAACCCGCTACATGACCATGGTTCAGGTAACCCCTCATCGTTCGACACAAAGGATAATAACAATCAAGCCAGTTATGTCCATGTTGCCTTCAACTATTCCAATGGTACTATCATTAATAACCTTCCGGCTACTGATGAAGACAAATGTGTCAATACCATTACTATTAAAAAGGCCCCAGAATGCAATGTCACTACACACAAAGGCAAGGTCACCATCCTAGGCCCCTCTACTCATTAGCCCAAGATTACCATACCTAGTCCATCTATCAAGTAGCCAAAACCCTATCCAAAATTTAACCTTATCGAGCAATTGAACAAAACGTCGGCTCAAATCTCCATCCTTGAATTGCTCTGCATTTCACCCGCACATAAGGCCATCTTGGATAAATTATTGCAAGAGTCCTCCGTCCCAAACAATATTTATGTCAACCATTTCAAAACTATGGTCGAATATTTGACTTCATCTCATCACATTACCTTTTCGTACCTTGACTATTCCTCTCCCAAATCATCTCATAATGATGCCTTGCATATTGAGGTTTTTATCCATAAGCATAAGGTTAGACGAGTCCTAGTAGATGGTGGAGCAGGATTGAACATCTTATCTTTAAAATTGGTTAAAGCTCTTGGCTTCTCTGATGCTTGTGTGGACACTACCAAGAGTATTGTGATAAAAGTGTATGATAATGAAGAACACTCTTCTAAAGGCATCGTCACACTTCCAATTTGTGTGGGACCAGTTTTTATAGACACAACATGCCAAGTCTTGGATCACAATATAAATTATAATATCTTACTTGGTCGCCCATGGATTCATGCCTTAAAGGCCATTCCCTCCACCTACCACCAATGTCTGAAGTTCCCCTTCGACAACACCAAAATTACTATACCAGGAGATCCTGATCCTTTTCAATATTGTACCAACTTGAGAGCTACTGCTGAGCACCAAGTGCCTATCAATCGAGAGGCTTCAACATCCACTTCCTCTAAATATATTGACCCATCCACACTCACCAAGTCATCCATATCCACTATTTCAACTTCCTCCACACCATCCTCCTCGGCCTCCACACCAATTATTGACTTTAATATCCAAGACGTTGGCTATGGATAATTCAAATTGAATACGCCTTACTGCATCAGAATAATACCTAAGCCACCTAAAGTCTATGGTCGACCTATTTGCACAGTAGAGCCTAAGAAGAATTTCAAGGTTCCTCTGAAGATGGTATTCACACTATGGGGAGACATGAATGATGAGGACATTTCAGACCTTTCTACTTGGATCTACAAGGACCCAAAGGAATTACCCCCATTACCAGTACATATCTATGACAAAGGCTATGATATATACAAAGCTCATGGTTTTGATGGAACTAGTGGACTCAGACCAAACAACAATGGCAGGAAAGAGCCTATCATTCCTTCTACAAGACCAAAGTATTTAGGGCTAGGGTTAGAGAAACTTGAAACTGAAGATCAACATACCTATGTACTTTCAAGTGAGGATGTAAGAGCTCCTGAAAGTGTCGAGACAAGTGAAGACTCCCATATCGAAATTGAATCTTATGAATGGGAATCGTGATTTGATAGAACCCTGAGTGACTATGATATTGGTGAACTATTCCTAGAGCTTGACCAACTCCCTTTTGAGTAAATATTTTGACAAATGTACAACATTGATCCTATAGATCACCATTCTAAACATAAAGAATGGGTAAGCATTCCTTGGGATCCAAATGAGCATAAACTATCTCCAACAACATCTGAATTATCCCACCCCATTCCTGAGCCCACCCATGAGCCTGTCATGCCTGAGCCTACTGTCCATGCCTCTAAACTACCATCCTTTGATCGTGATTCTGATCCATTTGTCCCATATTATGACCATGAACATAACTCATCTGAATCTGATTATGGTCTTTGGATTGAATCTGACTAGGAAATTGAGGATGACAGTTCTGCCTTCACACTTGAGGCTTCCATTTGCATGCTTTCCATATCCTCCCCATACTTTACCAACACTAGTGATGGTATTTCCCTTGTCTACCCACAGCTCATCGACTGGGACCAACAAGGCCCATCCGCTATGGATATCTTTCAAAATGATGAAGCCATTGCAAAATTCATGGGACTCTATGAGGGCATAACAAGCGGTGATCACAAGGTAGGGAATTTTATTGATCCAGATTTTGCAACATACTTTGGGGAGACTATGCAATCCTCTAGTTGCAAAAATATAAAAAATAAAATAAAATAAGACATGTCTTTAGCTGAAAACCACAAGGCACCTTTTGACAATACAATAGTAAGAATAAAGGATGTATCCAAAGGTGAAAACCTCTTTGAGGCGCCTAAGGATGGAGGATTGGACTTTCTTCCCATAAAACAGGAAAAATCATCAATTCTTATTGAAGACACCATAGAAGTTAACATAGCTACACCAAAGAATCCCAAAATAGTTCTCTTGGCCGCATCATTGACAGAAGAAGAAAAACCTGAATTCCAACAATTATTCTCAGAAAGAGTAGTTAACTTCACATGGTCATATGCTGACATGCTAGGTCTAGATCCAGAGTTAGTATTGCACCATCTTCCTTTAATTTCAAGTATCAAACCAGTCAAATAAAAATTATGAAAGATGCATCCACAGATTACACTACATTTGAAGGTTGAACTGAAGAAGTTACTGGATACCAGATTCATAAGATCAATAGACTATGTTGACTCGATTTCCAACCTTGTCCCCATCACCAAGCCAAATGGACAGATCCACATTTTTACAAACTTTAGAGATTTAAACAAGGCTTGTCCAAAAGATGATTTCTCATTGCCGAACATAGACATCATTGTTGATCTTATTGTGGGATACGAGATGATGTCCCTCATGGATGGTTTCTCGGGCTACAATCAAATATGCATTTCCCTAGAGATCAGCACAAAACAACATTCACTTGTCCACGGGGAACATACTGCTGGAACGTCATGCCTTTGAACCTAAAGAATGGATGTGCCACATACCAGTGAGCCATGACAACAATATTCCATGATCTCATGCATACCTTAATGGAAGAATATGTGGATGACCTTTTGGAAAAATATTTGACATGGAAGGACCATCTCAAGGTCCTCAATAAAATATTTAAAAGGCTAGAAGAATATAAGGTTTGTCTCTTCAGGAAAATTTTTGGGCTACATAGTTTCATGAAGAGGCATAGAAATTGATCCTGCAAAAGTAAAAGAAATATTAGACATGCCTCTACCCAAAGGAATCAGTGAGCTGAAGACACTACAGGGCCGATTACAATCTATCTGACACTTCATTGCACAGCTAGCAAAAAAATGTCAACCATTTCAATACCTATTGCACAAAAGTATCCCCTTTGTGTGGACAGATAAATGTCAAGCAACCTTCCAACAAATCAAATAATATTGATTGACACCATCAGTCCTAATTCCTCCAATTGAAGGAAAACCTTTGATCTTGTATGTCTCTGCAACCACCAGTGCACTAGGGGCATTGTTGGCACAAAATGACTATGAAGAAAAAGAAAGAGCCATATACTACAACAGTCGCACATTGATCAAATATGAAGACAATTACACATATGTGGAACGTGTCTATCTTGCAGTTGTCTTTGCGGCCCAGAAACTAAGACATTACATGTTGAATCACTAAACACAGTTGGTAGCAAAGATTGATTCGTTGAAGTATCTTCTAAGTTGGGCAACATTGACAAGTTGGTTAGCGAAATGGGTCATGATTTTGAGTGAATACGACATAAAATATGTTGAACACAAGGCAATAAAAGGACAAGTAAGAGCTGGTCAACTTGAAAACACACCTATCCAAGGAACTCATCCATTGATAGTTGATTTTCTTGATGCTTCTCTCTTTCACGCGAAACCTTCATCGCCTTGGAAACTATATTTTGATAGGTCTCATATTGGTCATAGCTCAGGAGCTAGTATCTTGTTCATCACACTGCAAGGGGACTCCATTCCAAAGGCATTCCAGATCACCTTCCCTTGTACTAATAACATTGTGGAATATGAGGCACTAGTCATGGGACTCAAAATGGCAATAAAATGGAAAATTCAGATAGTGCTAGTTTTTGGGGACTCTCAGTTGGTAATCAACCAAGTGAATGATGATTATGAGACAAAGGATGAAAATTTGTTGCCTTACAAGCAAATGGTGGATAGATTCCTAACTTATTTTAGCTTGATCGCTTTTGAACAAATCCCTAGGGCACAAAACAAGGCAGCATATGCAATGGAAACTATTGGATCTCTCTTGGACATCCCCAAAAATGTATCACAATTCAAGTTCTTAGTAGAACAACTGTTGGTTCCTACATATGATGTTCTAGAGTCAAAAATGGTTTGTGAACTTGTTGGTTCCAACTCGCCTTGGTATCAGGACATCTATGATTATCTTCAGTCCTAGACCCTTCCACCCAACCTATCCAATAATCAACGCAAATCCTTATTTGAAAAGCCACTCGATACACCATCGCCAATGACACCCTCTACCGTCGTAACATTGACAACACCCTTCTTCGTTGTCTCGATGTTGATGAAACCCAAACAATTTTACATGAGGTACATGAGGGTATATGTGGATCTCATTTGAGTGGCCCAACCTTAGCTAGGAAAGTTACCAAACTTGGGTATTATTGGTTGACAATAGAAAAATATTCTCTTCATTCTGTCAAAACATGTCACAAAATGTCAAGTGCGCAGCGATCTAATCCACACACCTACATAGGAGTTGAGACCGATCACTTCTCCTTGGCCCTTCGCACAATGGGGACTTGAACACTTGGGAAATATCCATCCATCCTCATCCAATGGCCATAAATTCATTATCATCGCCACTGAGAATTTCACTAAGTGGATCGAAGTCGTTCCCCTCACCTACATCATCGGTAAGTAGATTCCCAAGTTTATCCTCAATTACATCATTTGTCAGTATGGTGTCCCACAATCCATCATCATAGACAACGATCGTCCATTCAAAAATCAAGATGTACGTGAGCTTTGAGAACACTTCCATATTCAACACCATTTCTCCACACCCTACTATCTGTAAGACAACGGTTAAGTCGAGGCGTCTAATAAAACAATTCTTTGAATTCTTAAGAGGACCATCAACAACGCTAACCATGATTGGCATCTACAACTCAATCCAACCTTGTGGGCCTACCATACCAGCATCCACACACCCACTAGAGCCACTCCATTTTCCTTGGTCTATGGATCTGAAGCCATATTTCCCATCGAGGTCAAAATTCCTTCTCTCTCAGTCTCCTTAAAGGGAATGATCGATGATGAAGAGTACAGACAGTCTCACATGCATGAGTTAGAAATGTTTCAAGAAAGAATACAAAATTCCTTGAACCACTTACATGCATATCAAAATCATCTCTGCAGGAGCTATAACAAAAGAGTAATGGTCAAAAAATTTGAAATTGGCATTTTGGTCCTCATGTAGAATCCAAGAAATCAGACTGATCAAGAGAAACCTGGCAAGTTCGAGCCCAATTGGCTAGGTCCTTACATCATCACTTCCACATTCAGTTCTGGTGCTTATCAGTTAGCTACACCAGATGGAGAATAATTGACATAGCTTATCAATAGCCTACATCTATGCAAGTTCTATACATAACATCAGAGAGCTTGGCTGAAAACCTTAAAAATATGAAAAATATAAAAAATCATAACCTGATGAAAACTTGGCAAACAGGCATCTTGGTGACATAAAAAAAATCAAAACATGACAAAAATAGTAAAGAGAAATAAATTTGTCCAATAGTGAAAACCTGGTAAACAAGCACTTTGGATAAGTACCATGGTGAAAACCTGGCAAACAGGCACCATGTGTAGTCAGTCTTTGCTTCGCCATCTACCTTCAATCCATAATGCATAAACACAACATCCTGACATATTCATGACATTTTCCATAATTCCTATAATTTCCGTCCATGGCTAGCATTGGTTGACATCACACATTGCATATCCTTGCCTTTTTGTCCTGCATACGCCCCTTCCCATGCCGCTCTGCTCAAATAATCCTTGACCTGTCTAGGGGAAAGACCTTTATCATTTGATGGTAGTGGGTATCACACATGGTCCTGACATTCGTAAATAGTCCTGAAAAAAGCCCTAAAAATCAGAAAATGTCTTGAAAAAAGACCTAAAAATCAAAAAAATTCTTGAAAAAAAAGCCATACAAATTATAAAATGTCCTGAAGAAAACACAATTTTTTTTTCTATCCCGTCATTCAAGTTAATCATGTCAGTTAGTCTTTTTCATATTCTGAACTATGTTGTCTCTGCACATTTGCTACGTAGGCAAGGTTCATCTCTGAACCCCCAAGACATTAGGTCTATCCTTCTAGGTTTTTTAAAATAAAAATTCTGACTCAATCATTTTTCCTTCAGGAAAATTCATTGGTCGTGTCGAACTACGAGGTATTTGAGTGCATGACGTAGGCAAGGCCATCAACCGATGAGCCCTTGAGGCTGCACTAGATCAGTTCATTAGGGTTCATGACTGCACTTTCACACACATCGAATATTTACAAGTTAGGCAAATCATTCGCCAATCCTAAAATAGACAATCTTTTGGCCAATTTTAAACAATCTCTTCAATTTGGCATCTTAACCAAACTTACATGTCAACGCTGGCATGAGATAAAATTTGTCATCTAGTCAAATTCAAACAAAATAAGTCAACCTGTCAAAATCTTGGTTCTTCTTCAAATGTGGCCTTATGAGGAAAAACTCGGGTCATCTATTCATGCTTTTGGACGTGTCCTTCCTAAGCATCATCATCATCATCTGGAATTTTGATGGATTCTCTTGACTTCGAGAATCAATCCTCTTGACATTAGCATCATTCAGGATGTGTCCTTCCTGAATTCGACATCACTTGGCGTTTGGCAACCTAGACATCGTCAACCTTGGCATTTCAACATTGAGACACTTGACATTTAAACATTTGGCAAACACTTAGAAAACACTATGTGTCTTTTTTATGATAATCCTAATATTAGCTCCTCACGTCAAAGGAGCCACGACATATCACGATGATTGTCCTTGTCATTTTGATCATCCTACTACTAGTTCCTCAAGGATGTCCTGACTTTAGGATTTAGAGGAGCAATGATGTAGTTCGATGATTTTCTTGTTTTTTATTTGGTTGTCATATGGCTAGTTTCTCAATGATGTTCTGACATCAAGATTTAGAGAAGCAATGATGTCTCATGACTCGTCTTGTCTGTTTGTGGTTAGTTATGAAAAAATGAGTAGGGGAAATTGTGTTCCTCGTATGAGTCACCATCATCCTTGTCTGCAACTTCTTTTCCTAAGTGATGGTTCGACCTTGCACATTATTGATCTATGTCATATCATAGTGTTTGTTGGCCATCATGACAAATCTGCTCAATGATGATTAAGAGCAACAACTATTAAATTACTATGGAAAATGTTGAAGGATTCTTGTTTCCACACTAACATCCATATCTTTCTTCGCACTAACATCAACCTTCGTCAGGTCATCTTCTCTTCTCTCATCCTCTGATGATATCCTGTGACATACAAAAACATAGTTGCATACATGATCATATGAACATTTCATTATCGCATTTCGCATTTGCATAAATCTAGTTCCATAATAGCATCGACATTCACATTGCATATACATCCATCCATCTTGCATACATAAAACCATCATTTGCATTAACATAGCATAATCATCATTATCAGTAATGCCTACATATAGGATCAATATCATAATAACGTTATGAGCCATAATTCATACATACATAAACATATCCATAACTGCATCCATAATCATAAAAGCACAATAGCCATTGGTCACATCATACATCTCATAATACATTAATGCATCCATCTCATCATATAGAATACCATTATCATCAGCATATAAAATAAGACCATCATGGCATACAATCATAAAGTAACCATCATAAAGGAATCACGTTGCATCACATAAAACATAAACACATCATAATGCATGGGATCATAAAACAAAGCATGTAGTATGCATCAAAATCAAACAATATATATATCTCAAAATAATAATGTCATAGGATAAAGTCTAGAGGAATCCCAAAAATAGAGCTCACAGGCTCGAAGGTCAATATATCAAATGTCTCATAACAATAAAGTAACAAAACATAAGACCTAGGTTGTGCCCTCTCTGTCCCATGGAGGTGAAGAATGAGGTGACTGATGCTAAATCATCAGCTCAACTATGACATGTACTAGAAAAGTGACCTAAGTCGGAGAGGTTGATAGATCAATCACCCAAGGAGGTTGGTTGTGTTGGTTGTGCTAATTGTGTTGGTTGTGACTAGACTTATGTATGGATGAATGTTTGTGGCGTTGATGTGACCTGTGCCCAGATGACTGCCTTGATGATGTAGACCCACCTACACTAGTATGTGTCCTGCTGCTAGTGTGAGTCCTCCTACCACAACCTATCCTACTATATGACCTGGACAGCCCAGGATCCTATCTCTTAGGTGTTACAGCCTGCTCATACAATACTCTATATCTTCCTCTGCTCTCACTAACCTTGGCCAACTATCTATCCATATCTCCAGATGAGCCTATACACAACTCAACAAACTCTCTCACCCACCTCTTTGACTCTTGATGTCTGATCACAGTCTAATCCCTCTCCACCTATACAACCTCGAGCTCTACTAAGAAGGCCTTGTTTTGAGATAAGGCGACATCTAATCTACTCTGGAGGTCTACCAACCTCTGGTCCACTGTGGCATCCTAGGGAAAAATAAAGGGCCTGTCACTCTCATTATCCCCATCTATCATCCTCTCCCAAAGCTACCTCTCTACCTCATCCATCTCTCTATCAATCTTCGGCTCCTCCTCTCCCCCAACTCCCTCCTTTCCTACCCCAGCATCAAGTGCCTCTACATCTGGTTGTACTACCTCCACCTCTACCTACACCACACCTACCTCCACTTTTGCTTGGGCCTTGTCTTGCATGCCCTCCCCCTTTGGATACTCACCCTCCCACCTAGCATCCTCCTCATCTCTCTCCTCCTCCTCTACCACCTCTGGAATAGCATCTAAGGCTGCTCTCTCCACCCATTGTCTCACTCTCCTACCATGCCTCCCTTCATCCCCTCCTCTCCTCCTCTAGCTACCACCCCCGCCATCTCCTCTATCATCTCCTCCCCCATATCCACCTCCTCTGCCCCATCTCCCCAGCCTTCATCCCTACCTCTGCCTCTACCTCTTTGGCCTCCTCGTTGAACCTATGGTATCACTGATCTACGATCCACAGGTGTCGGCCAATCAAGATCTATCAAGGGAATTGATCTGTGTGTTTGCCACCATAATTCAAAGTTTGCAGTCATCCCTGCATCTGTAGGACCTGCAATCCAACCCCATGGTTGCACCACTAATCCATCTATATGATGCTCTGCAAAAGGCATTGATATGGAAGGACCCCATGTAGGCTCTCGGGATGATCATGCATACTCTGCGGTCCCCATAGGAACACCCCGCTACTCCCCAAACTGACAAAGTACCCGTTGGGGCAAGTACATCTCAATGATCAGATGTGATTGCATAGTATGACCAATCAAATACCTGAACTATCTAAAAAATGACAAATGATCGGCCTCTCCAACCCACTGCACACAATCCTTGTATGGCCTCCACACAAATGAGGTCATCATGTCAATCATGTGCCTCTAGTATCGTGTATCCCCCACTCTGGTCTGTTGAAGGGCACCCACATACAAATACACATATGGCATACCCTCTACAAGTTGTGGCCTTTGAATAGGTGGACGAAAGACAAGAATATGCTCCCAAGCCCAGATCATAAGCAATGTTGTACTACAACTATTGTTGCTCCCACCCCTATATGCTACTTCATGTAGCTGATGATATAACATACCCAGTAAACATGGCCCCTAGGAAAAAACTGTCATGTCCCACCGCATCTATATAAGGACATCTCCCCATCCAATCGAGAACCCATGTCCCCGATGATCTGAAATCAAGATCCCTGCAATCAGGGTACACAGCATGGCATCCCACCGTGGGTAGTGTTCTGCTAGTTACTCCCACCGAATCTCATAACCATCAACACCAAGGCCTACACCATCATCTGCCTCATAAATCTCAGTCATAGCCTATACACCACGGTGTGGATCATAAACCACCTACTCTCCTTTGATCGAAATATGAAGGATCTAATACATGTCCTCCAAAGTAATGGTGGCCTCTCTTGTTAGCAAGTGGGAGGAGCAGGTCTCTGAGTGCCATCTCTCACAGAGTGTTGTCAGTAGCCCCCTATTAACTTGGATAATGGGCATATAGGTAACATAGTATATCCCAGTTGCATCAGTCATCTTTGCTCCCACTCTGACAGCCGATCCTGAAAGGCGTAATTTGATGGCCTAGACTCGCGCATGTAGATCGATGGTCTCCACAAGCAGAAATGAGCATTAGTACATTATTAAATATCATTCTTACCATCTATCTAACTAAGCATGAACAAACAGTCAGCCTAAAACTAAGCCAACTCTGGTCAAACTTGGTCAAATTCAAATGCGTTGTGTTGACTTCATTTGCATCGCGGTTTTGCGTTTGCATCATTTCATACATTGAATGTGTCGCACTATGACACTTGCATCATTTTGACTCGTAAATGCGACTTTTTCATTTGGTTGCACCGCACGACAATCAAATGCATCATTGTCAAATGAGTGTGTCACTAGGCTTCGTGTTTACGTCACAATCTTGCGAATGTGTCACAATGTTTGTCATTTGCATTGTGAAATCGTGAATGCATTACAATTTTAAACAAATGTGTTGCACTACATTGTATACCTAGGCATAGTGGTTGCATTTGTGTCACAATGCATCAAATGTGTCGAACGCGACTATGAATGTGACTTACGCGAACGCATTTGCATCGTGGCGCATTCCTTGACCTTCCTAAAAACCCTAAAAAAGTGTGTAAAACGATAAAATGACAAAGTGGGTACATGGTACATATCGCGGGGTCTGCGCCCTCTAGCCATCTGAAGGTCCTGACGATGTATCTACGATGCTCAACAACTAGAATCACCATCTTCATGCATTGTCTCCTCACTCTGATCTCTCTAAATGTGCAAGTGTGAAAGTGAAAATGAATTGACCTTTACCCATTTTTCAACCTATTTATAGGGTCAAAGTGGTATTTTCTTCAAAATTTTATTACTGGAGGCTCTTTATGACCACCTTTGACCGAGATTTTCACTACCTTATTGTTATCTAATGTTGAAACCGATCGCTTTGTTATTTTTCTGGGCATCCAATTAAATTATCGGGACACTTTCCAAATTTTTTTGACCCCGGGCCAAAATTTGAAAAATTTCTCGAGGGGGCATAGGAATTCTATACCTTTGTTGGGGAATATCCTTGACTTATTTTCTTTTCCATAACGCGAGGTTGTAAAGGGTCTTTTTTGGTCCCTTTCTTGTTTGCTTGATGCAACTATTGTTGTCATTCTTTATCTTTTTGTGGCTGCTTTTGGGTTGTTGATTGTATGTGTGTTATATTTTATGCAACTTGCCTCTCTTGGATAGGGTTGTGGGTCCCTTCAAAACATAAAATTGACCTAAGCCTGCAAACTCAATTTTCTTTGTAATTCCTCTAACCATAATTAAAACATTTGATTATGTCCTTATGTTCAAATTCAACTATTAATTAAATAATAATTAAATTATTTAATTAATTCATGTCTTTTATTCTTCTTGACTATTTAAATAAATAAATCATATTTATTTTATTTAATACTCCACTAATGTCCAATGCCTTCTTTAATTAAATAAATCATTAAATTTATTTAATTAATCCATTATCCCCCCTTGATTATTTAAATAAATAAATTTTATTTAAATGTGTCTCTAATACTAATGTCTTCTCATAACTAAATAAATCGCCCACAATTTATTTAAATTTCCCTCTTTCCAAGTAAATAATTTTAAATTATTATTTACTGTCACATGACCCCACCATTTTGAATTAAATATTTTAAATTCAAAATAGTGTTTTCCTCGATAAATCAAGTAATTTCTAAAATTATTTGATTTTCTAACTCCCTCTTTTCCTATGCCAAATCTTATCTCCCTATCACATACATTCCTATCCCTTGATTTGAATTTCTCAAATCAAATCTTGTCCACTCATTTTGAATTCACCCTAATGTTGCCCTAACCCTAATTGTGTGTTGTCATATTGAATCTTGTCCATTGATTCTAGGGCACTTGTCAATCTTCAATCTTGTTCATTCATCCAAAAATGTATTTTCTATAAAATGGCAATTTTGTCCTCATTTTTGGCATGTCTTGCATATATCTCACATGCATATCTTAATCTCTTGACTTCATGCAATCTTGTCTTAGGCATTCTTAATCACAGCATTTTACTATTTTGACATATTTTGGTTTTTCTTTACTAGTTGCATAGTTGCATAGTGTAGCATTGTCATTCAAATCCTTCAACATTTGTTCTAGTCTAGGCATAGTCATAGTTTCTCACATGCAATCTGAGGGCAAGCATCATATTGCAGCAAATAGAGAAGGTGTAATGGAGGTCAATCATGGAAGTTGAAGATATATGGTGAGATATTTCCTTATTTTCATGTTATACTTCCTTTGTGCTCCATTATATACTTTGGGTTTGATTTTGTTTATGATCTAATCATGCTAACCTAAATTTACCCTTAGTTACAACTTCTAGTGATGCCTATTGCATGAATATTTTTGAGCTCTATACTATAAAAAATGGGTCCCAACGACCTCCCAAATTAAAATCTATGATCTATATAAGTTAGGTCTCTTGCATTGGAAATGTAAAATCATATAGGACATAGAAAAGAGTTATACGAGGGATTTAAACATTTTTTAATAACATATCACAAGGAATATTTGAATGGAGATAATGAAGACAAAATAGAATACTCAATTTGGTCATTGTATTATGATGCACTTTATGACAAGTGGAAGGAATATATTATTTTATCTTGTGAACTCATATCAATGGGATTGTGTGTTGGTTTTCTAACTAGGTATTTTATGAGGTGAGTCAAAATCCTAAAAGACACTATAGTGAACTTAAGTGTAGTGTGAATAGGTCTATTAGGTAAAAGTAAACTACAATGGTAAAACCTATTTTCACACTAACACCCCCTTTAAGTAATACTTAGGGGTAAATATAAACACTAAAAAATGAGTCTCAAAAACTAGGCTAATGAGGTACTCATATACAATAAAATTTTCTCACAAATAGAGAAAAAGATAAACCCTTTCGAGAAAAACTCCTCTTTGAAAAAAAAAGAGAACCAATAAAAAGGGAGGGATCAATTTGACTCAAGTACAAATTCCTTCACCTAAGCATATATTATAAATCAATATAGTGAGGTAATGCTAAATATTTAGTGAAGATGTTTGCAACCTACTTCTAATTAGACAAATAATCTAATGAGAGAACACCATCATGGATGAGTTATCAAATGAAATATGTGTGTATCTAGATGTTATTCATCCTCTTATTCTCCACTGTATTCTAAGAAATATGAATAGAACTTTTGTTATCACACCAAATAATAGTAGTATGATTAGGTGGTATACCAAACTCTATCTTAAGTTATCAAACCATAAAACCTCCTAGCTAGCAAGAACAAGTCCTTAATTAGCCTCAATGGATGATAATATAATAGTAGATTATTTCTTGCAAGATCATGCAAATAGACTAGAGCCAAGGTAAAAATAAAACTAGTAGACTTTTGTGAGTCATCATCACTAATTTGAGCCAATGAAGCTTGTTATCTAAGAAGCTCTCGGTGTGTATTGAATATTGAAATAGGTGATGCCCTAAATGTACCTCAGTTTATTTATGGTTTCTACTAATGACTATCATTAGTATCATGAAAAATTAAAGAGAAAATCCTAATAGTGAAGGTGATATCAAGATGAGTGTGGGTCAAATATAAAATACTTCTAACTAACTAGCTATGCCAAGTAGCATCAACACTAAGTGTGGTGCAAGTGGTATTTGAAGTGACACCAAGCTAACATGGTGTGGGAACATGATTACACTTAGCCATGATAAACAAATGAAGCATTTCAATTGTATACTTATGCTAGAATATAGAAATCCCCTCAATAGACTATAATACTTGAAGACCAAGAAAATAATATAGAATCCCAAGATTGGTCATGTCAAATTTCTCAATCAAAGTGTGTTGAATATCTTGAAGCATGGATTGTTTGTGTAAATAGGTCTTTTACCTAACTATTTCATTAGTGGGTCTTGTTTACATGTTAAGTTCACTTAGTTCCTATGAGGGAATCTTTCTAGATTGTGTTCATTTTCATTGGATCATATCTTATCTTTTGGAATTTAATGCTTATGTCCTAATTCATTTAATATTTGTTGAGGTAGTTGTCTCATTGTATAGGATTAAGAAACGTGTCAAGATCTTGTATAATCCTATCTCACACCTTGCCTAAATATAAGAAAGGTATTGTATGTACATCATATATTCAATCTAGATATCTTGCATCCATAATCATAACATGATATTTATGCTATTTCTCTCTTGTGAAAGTTATGTTGGTCTTGCAGGTGATCTTGGAGTGTTGATTTCACCATTAACCCCTACATGGATGAGTAGATATAGTGAGAATAAAATCATCTACATATAATACTAGTACCAAAATGTCATGTTCATATCTTTGAATATGCACTTTGTGATCTAAGGGGTAACAAGTGAAACCAATAGTAAGAAAGAAACCATAAATCTTCTCATGACAAGCCCAAGGGGCTTGTTTGAGATCATCTAGTTAATTTAAAAGCCTATAAAAATGTGAAGATTCCTAAATAAATCCTAGAAGCTACTCCATATGGATCTTCTCATGAATATCATCATGTAATAAAGAACTCTTCACATCTATCTATGAGATACAATAATAGAAAGGACAAGGTGAACATAATCCATCTTAGCTACAAGGTAAATTTTCTCAAAGTAGAAAATACCCTCAATTGATGAAAAACCCTTAATAAGACATTATTTTCACCTTTTAATGGAACCATTGACTACATATTTGTTTTCATACACCCAATTACAACAAACCATATTTCCTCTCTTATAAGAGAGACCGAATCCCATGTGGTATTCTTCATCAAAGAAGAATATTCCTCTACCATAGAACAATCCCACTTTGGAATGATATAATCCTATTGAGACTTTATGGATCAATATATAGAATGAATCAAAATTCTAGAGCTAGAATTTTGTGAGAAAGTGTGTCAAGATCTCATAGGATCAACAACTAAATGTCCAACCTCCTCAATAGTACTACAAGCCCATATAAGTAAAAAATGAGTAGGAGGAGGTGCAGGTGGTGATGCAATAACATAACCATCATCTGGAATATCCTCAAGTGCAAAGTTATCCTCATGTGATGAAGAATATAGGGTAGGTAGTGAGGAATAAGTAGATAGAGGATCCATCTATGTGAAGGACTCATTAAACTAAACATCTCTCTAAAATTGGAAATCTCTAATGGTTGGATAAAATAATTGATAAGACTTCACATCCTCACAATAGTTGTAAGGAAGTTAAGGTAGTAGAACAACTTCCTACACTAATCTTGAGAGGAGGATAATGCACAAATTTACAAATCTTTAACAATTACATAAACTTAAAAAAAAAAACATAAATATCATGCATACCACAATACGGTGATTTATGTGGGGAAAACCCTTTCAAGAGAAAAACCCCACACTCCAAAAGGTGCCCAATATATTATTCAAAAATCACAAAGATTACAATACACTTGTAGAGCAAGCTTCTCATAGGAGTATCACCAACTAGACCTCCAGAGGCAACATGACCGCTATCAGACTCTCAGAACACATCACAATACATAGTTGTAATACAATTCCCCCATAAAATAGGTTTGTATTCTACGGCAAGTCAAGCTAATAAAACATCGGTTGTCAAATCTAAGACCCAATGATGAATGCCCTCGAGCCCCTGTCGATGCATGCGGCCCCTGAACCCCCAACTGGGAGGATGATCTCATTGGACCCCTCATGGGTGGGGGACCCCCTGCACCCCTCTATCACTATAATATCAATATTACCTTATGTAATTGCAACGTTGAGACACATTTTACCAACTATAGCCAACAAAAATGAAAGCTTGACTCTTCTTCTCCATTACCTCACACTAAAATATAGTATGAATTCTAAAGCCTCACTACTAAATACCCTAAAGAAGGAAACATTGGGCTTGATATTGAACCA
Organism: Sequoiadendron giganteum; assembly: GCA_007115665.2. Classification (NCBI taxonomy): domain Eukaryota; kingdom Viridiplantae; phylum Streptophyta; class Pinopsida; order Cupressales; family Cupressaceae; genus Sequoiadendron; species Sequoiadendron giganteum. The sequence continues at coordinate 16,788,984 of CM021108.1, read as the reverse complement.
ATATTTCTAGAGTAATATTATAAATTTCCTTATGGGGAGTGAAATTTTGAATAATTTGGTAAAATTGATTGCTTCAACCCAAAAGTATGGAACCATAAACCATGAATAAAGGATACAATTTTCCATCTCTCTTATTTATATGTTCTTTATTTTAGTAACATTATTTTATTAAGGAGTGTAGGGAACCAAATATTGATGATATATGTCATACCCAATGAAAATATCTTGAAAGGCCTAGTTTACATATTCTCCCCATTATCTATATGTATCTACCAATTAGAAGAACCTAATTGGTTCTTCATGAACACCATGAATATCTTGAAAGAGGTGAAGACATCACTCCTATACATAAAGAGATAATTATCCTATAGAATGTGTATTTTTTAGTGTAAGTATCCTATGAAAGTCCAAATAATATGTGACACAATCTGCTTATGGAGCACAATATCCCTATAGATTCCAACACATATCTGCTTACAGATAGATTTTTTTTGTTGAAAAACTCACTTTTGCTATGTGTCGTAGATTTCTAGATAATTGAACTTTAGAATTGTTTTATAGGAAAAAGGAAACTATCCTTTGGAGATTGGCACTCCTTACGTTTTGGAACCTTTTCCTACTTATCATTAAGAGTGTGTGGAGAGATGGAAATGGTATGATTGTGAATGGGGGTTTGATGGATTTGGCCAAGATATATGATTGGCTTACAACTTGAAAAGTGAGTCAACTAGCCCTTGACAAAATCTAAAATGGACCTAAGAATGAAATGCAATGCAATAACTAGGCTAATGATGTAATTTACTATTTTGATGCAAATACAACAAACATAGAAATTCATAGACAAATTTAGACAATTGAAATGGATAGAGGACACTGTGCACCTGTCCTACAAGTTTGAAGTTGATTTTGGAGGAATAATTCACCTTGGGTAAATACTTGTAGAGGAATTTCAGATCTATTTTCCTAGTTCTCTGGATCCAAGTCAGAGCTTTCGTTTCCCACTTGTCGCACTGTTAGATCAATGTCAAATAATTTTGTAAATACGTTTTTTTTTTGCAAGGTGTAGGGTTTCGATTGCAACAATGAATAATTGATCTTCAAGCCTCCTCTAATCTTCTTCAAATCTAAAACTTGCACATTCAAAGAGAGGAAGGTTTGGGCCATTTAGGGGCTTGCCTTAGTCAAACCCTATGTTAGTGTTTCAACTTCCATAATGGTAATTTCAATGATAGAAAACCTATCCTTTTGAAGGATAGGGATAAATGATAAAAATGAATGATGAATCCACAAAGTGTTTCAACTCACCACCCTTCAATAGATTCCTTGAAGGATTGAAGTCATACACATCTCCTCAGGGCTTGGATTTTTCTTGCTTGATTTCCTTGAATTGCTTGGAGACCTAAAAAAGGGTTAGCCTTCACAAAAAATGATAACATAAATATACATAAACTCACATATGATTTGGAATGATGCTTGGATCTTGAATTGCTGCAATAAATCACTAAAATTCTTCTCTTGAATGCTCTTGATAATAATCTTGTTAGAAAAATGTTTCTCAACCTTACAATTACATAAGGTATTTTTGATACATAAGTGACAAGGGGGTGACAAGGGTTTCCACCTATGAGGGATCAAAGGGGATCATCCCCCCAGTGGGGGCTCAAGGGCAACACCCTTGAAAGCTAAATTTTATGTATATTTTATTATTATAAATTTGGATCATTCATCTCTATGTCTCAGATCTGATGGTCAATATTTTGTTGGATTGAATTGACCTAGAAGGAAACCCTATTTTATGAGGGTGGTGTATTACAACGATGTATTGTGATGTATTCTGAGAGTCTGATAGCGGTCATTTTTCCTTTGGATCTTTGGTTGGTGATACTCCTATGAGAAGCTTGCTTTGCAAGTATATTGTAATCTTTGATTTCTGAATAATATATTAGACAGCTTTTGGAGTGTAAGTTTTTTTCTCCCAAAAAGGTTTTCCCCACGTAAATCACTATGTTGTGGTATGCATGATATTTATGTTTATTTTTGTTTAAATTTTTTGTAACTTTTGAAAAGATTTGTAAAGTTTTGCATTATTCTCCTCACAAGATTAGTGTAGGAAGTTGTTCTACTACCTTAGCTTCCTTACAAGTGGTATCAGAGCTTAATCACCTTTGGTTTTAGTTGTGGGTTGATGGGTTTTTTGAACTAATCCATATTTGAGTGGGAGCTTGTGCATAAGACACTTTGTGATCTTGTTGTAGGAGTTTTTCAGATGGCAAGTTCATCGGGGAGAATAGAGGTGGATAAATTTTCTAGAAAAAATTTTGAAATGTGGAAGTTGAAGATGGAGAATCTATTAATAGATTGAGATAAGTGGGATGTTGTTGATGAGAATTTTTCAAGGCCTGCAGATGCTACAATTGTTTTTGGTAGATGCAATTTTTTCTGCAGACAGGTATTTTCCCAGCAACCACACAGAATATTCTGGTGAATTTTTTTTTCCGAAACCCGGTATTTTTTTTACCACAAGGAAATATTCTCTGAATATTCCCATTGACATCATATGTACATATGTTGACATCAGAATGATGTCATATGCACGAATGCATGTGCAGGGGCCCCAAGTCCCCCTTTTTGGCCTTCACGGAGCTATTTTTATTTTAGCCATATCTTGGGTGTACGATGTTGGATTTTGACGAACAAGATATCATCAAAAATTTGGTTCCACCAAATTTCTAGTGGTGTGGGTCTCATCACCTATTTTTGTTGCTAGTGCATTTTATAGCCTATTGAAGTCAAAGGTGTTGTTTTTAGTCCTGAGCTCATAACTTGACATATTTCTCAAATTTTCATGATTCCAGTGGTGTTGGAACTGTCTTTTAGAGCTCTTCACTTCCATCCATGCACTTTTTCCAAATTGGTCCTTAGGTTCATTTTATTCAAGTTTTGTGTTTTCACACTCTAGTGAATTACTTGGACATCTTAGCTCTTGGAAAAAAATTGTTTGTGTGGGATGACTCTTTTTTGTTTGTTTTATATGTATTTTTAGTATTCTATCCTATTTGTGCATTGTAGACATATTTTTCATGTACATTCTCTTTTGTAGATGCACTAAGATAAAGTGTCATTTTGGTGTATACTTTTTTGGGGATTTTTCACATCCTCTTGTGCCTTTTGTATTCATATTATGATATAAAGTGTTATGGGGGATTGATGTTTGACTTTGGGTTGTCATCACACCTTTGTCAAGTGAGTACCCCTTCCATGACAACAATGAATCCCAGTGATTCTTACCTCATGTGTGTGTGTGTCTTACTTTGCACACCCTTTTATTTGCAAGTTGTTTCTCCTACATGCACTTCTTGGTTCCACATAGTTTCAGTGCACCTATCATGGCTCTCCCTTTTTATCATTCTGGGAGGTTTCTTCTATTGGTGCTAATTCTTCTTTGGTTTCATAGTTTGAGTGATCTACGTATCTATTTCTTGTTCCTATACTATTTTAGATGTAGCGTACATCAATGGTTGGTTACATACATTTTGATGATGAATCATTTACCATATGGACACTCTTGCATTGCTATTTCTAGAGGTTCTTCATTTCAGCACTATATTAGTCATCATTTGATAAAATTCTACAACTTCTTCATCCTTTAGTGATGTTCTACATATTCCTCTCTTTTTTGGGAAATTGTTTTGGTTGGAGGTTGGAGGCTTCTCAGTCCTTCACACCTTGATTTGGAGGCTTTTCAGTCCTTCACTCGCCATTCTCTCTTTTAGAGAGGAGTTTACTCCCATTGTGGTTTTCTACTTTTCTTCAATTTTGAGAGATCTTTTGTTTGTACATTGGTACCTCACCGAGCCTTGTTTGTCGGGACCCATCATGCATTCTTTCCTTTTAAGGGGTTTTAGCTACTCTGTAAGTTCATCTAAAGGGGGGTGTTAGAATAATCATGCATTAGCTAATGATTAATTAATCTTTAATTAATTATTAGTCTAATTTATTCTTATGCAATTAAGCTAAACTTAGGAGTTATTTATTCAGTTAACTAAGTGTTTTTTTATGTTAACTAAAGTGGGTTATTATTAGATCATTATGTCTCATCGCATGTGATGTTGAAACTTATCTTGATATAATCCCTTTATCATTTAGGGTTGCTCCTATATAGCACTCAAACCTCATTGTATTACCACCTAGATATTTACTCTTTTATTCTCTCAAAATCTCAACCTTTGAGGAATCTTATTTTTCCTTGAAGATTCTTGAGATTCATTATGTAGCATTTTCTTGTTTGATGAATATTGCATATATTGTTTGTAGATCTCTTGTGTGGAAGGTGTCTTTGTTCGTTGTTTAATCCTATGGCTCGTGTTTTTTAGAATTCTAACAATAGACTTGTTCATTCATCAATCCTTGTCATTTACCATTATCTTTCATTATCAAGGTTTAATTACCAAACTAGGGTTTGATTGAGGCAAACCCATATTCACCAAAAAAAAAATCCCTCTTTGTGCTTATAGATGTATAGGAACGAATTTGCACCCCTTGTGTAAATTCCCCTTTCACATACCCTCACCTTAGAAAATCAAATTTGAAGGAGAAATTCCACATCACCCATCTAGAATGCATCCAAGTGGTGTCTATTTTGTGTGTCGGTGGGGGAATTTTTGCTAGGGACATGAGAAAAATGTGTGGATGTCTGTGTGACATGCTACTGTCCTTGACAGATTCTTGTGTCTAGAATCCATAAGGACATTACACACTCGATTGGGTCAAATTGTAACACCTCTGTGTGACCAACCAACCTAAAAAATGGCTCCTCTCTTCCATTTTGGCCTTTAAATCCATTCTATTCACTATCGCTTCATCTTTTCTCAACTTCTTCACATTCTCAAGCATTTTCACTTCAAATCTTTCATTCACAACATTCTAGCACTCTATTTTTCACCACTCAACTTGAGCATTGCAATAGCTTGACACTCCATCAACTCCACATTGCACATTTGAGGAATCCATAGAAGTTGCAAGCTTGGAGTCTTGCAAGACCTCCCTTCATCACCATTGCGGTTGTGGTGACTTTGTCAAGTTCATTGCTTTCATTCTCCCTTCATTGGCCTTGAGATACTTTGGGTGGAGGTGGTAACGCTTCATTCCTCTCCTTTGTGATTTGATAGAGTAGGGTTTGTCTTTTGTAGTGTTCATTGCAATTCTTTCATCTTCTACATCATACTTTTCTACTTTATTTCTTTTTGGCTGTCTGTAGAGGTGGGAACACCAAAGTGGGGGTTTGACTAAGGAAAACCCCTATATAGCCCCAACAATTTTCCCTTTCTTGTGTGTTTGTAGGTGAACGTTTATGTGGACCTTGTTAGTGAATTGACGTTTAAGTGAGTTGGATTTCATCACCTTAGTCTTTATCTACTTGCTTTATTACTTATACATTTACTTTTTGTATTTTATCATTTTGTCCTTTTAATTTAAATCATTTAGCTAGGTTGTAAGTAGGTTTTTGGTAGCTTCTTGAATGTACTTTATATTTTATGGTTGTACAGATTCTAGCGCACCAAATAGATGTCAGTGCGCCACACTGTTGTCCCAGATCCACGCTATCGTCCTCAGATAGAGTTTGTCCCAGATCCATGCTACCATCCTCAGATAGAGTTGTCTAAGGTACAGTTTAGACTTGAAAAATAAGCTCGTCTAGTCCCAAGTAGAATTTTAGGTATGTAGAGTGATAGAAGTACTTCATAGTGCTCTTCATTATCAATCCTCATCCCTTTAGAGTGAGGTAAGTTGGGGCAACCTTCCGCTCTCGGCTTTCCATGACCTAGAGCCTTGACGTGGTTGGTCCCCCTCTCTTACATTTTTGGTGGACCTGACATGAACAACGTCTATCCATTCGCCTATGTTGAAACTTTTTCCCCACGCCTGGAGAACATTGTAACCCTAACTGTTGTACTTCCAAGTATGTTGTTAGGAGAAGTGTGTGACACCTACCATTGGAAAAGATGGTCACTTCTAATTTCACCTCTAGTTTCTCCACTGGTCTAGCTACTAATCATAGTACCAGTTTTCCTACAAATTATGCTAACGATATGGGTTTCATAGAAGAGACCCCTCGTGTTCCTACCTCTCCAACATCCCCTATGGCTTCATCCATAGATGATGATGATGTTGTGAAAATCCCCATGGAAAACCTTCTAGCATTATATAATATATTATTAGACCTTGTGAATCATTTAGAAAAATAACCAAGCATGGCAAGAACTGCTAGGATTACTAATGAGTTGGGAATTTTTTTAGGAAAATATCAGTCAGGCGTAGAATTTCTATGTGTCCTTTCCAATATAACCGAATCTTATATCCCCTCATATAAGCCTAGGTCAGGCACTACCCACGGAGAAGTGCTCGATACCTATGAAAAAAAAAAGGTGTTTCAATGCCCACCACATCTGTGTGCATGGTCGAGATAGGCCCTTCAATCAATGTTTCCCCTCCTTCTCTGAATCGCCCTATTCTCAAGGTGAGTAGAATACCCCTTAGATTTAGTTTCACCCCTCCTACTGTCTCTGGCGGTGGGGACTCTGCTGGAATGAGCGGTGACAGTTTTGGTAGTAGGGGTGGTATTGGTAGAGGCCATGATGGTAGTTTTGGTAGTGGAGGTGGCTCTAGTGGAGGCCCTACTAGTGGTGGTGGCTCCAACAATGGTCATAGTGGTGGCTCTGGAGGTGGTTTTAGAGGTTCCACTAGTCCATTTTCATCCTCTAACCCGGTTCTGAATGCCCTTCTCCAGAACATGGGTCAAATGAAAAACCAGTTGGTGAGCCTTTCCCAGGCCTCTACCCAACCTATCTTTCAACCTTTTCTTTTGACATAGCCCATTGTTGGTAGCAATCTTGAGTACTCCCTTCCCACAAGGAATGGAGATTCCCAAATTTGAGAAGTATGGTGGTAAAGGGGACCCACAAACACATGTGTCTTCCTTTAATTCCATGTGCATAGATTTCTTCCATCATGACGCTTTGATGGAAAAATTATTTACCTAATCTCTCAAGGATACAACACTCAAGTGGTATTGTTCCTTACCCGACAACTCTATATTTTCATTTGATCAACTTGAAAATCAATTCCTCTGTCAGTTCCAAGCTAACATCGGTTTGAAGATGACATTCTCGTATCTCATCTGATGTAAGCAGGGGGATAATGAGAAGATAACTAATTTTATAGTGCGATACCAAGTGCTCTTCTCACAGATCTCATACCCACTACCCAAATTCGATGTGCAGAAGGTGCTCATAGGTAACCTACAAAGACCTTGGTAGGAAACATTTTCCTTAATGAAATACCCTTCCTTTGCACATCCGTGTTTTGTGTTACGAGAATATCACAAAATAGTAGTTCACTTCGGGGGATCCTCCTCACGCTCCCATTTAAAATGAAGATATATTGTATCTATCTTAGGAAAGGGTAAAGTTGTTGTGAATGTAGTTGCTGCAACAAATGATAATGGCCTTAGATGCAATAGAAAGTTTACAAAGTTAGCAGAATCTTATTCTTCCATATTGTAAAAGTTGTTGAAGGACAAGATCATAACCATGGAAAACCCATGACCTCTCAAGGAACCTTACTCTGATTGGTACAATGCGACTACTTTCTATCAGTGCCATCGGGTTAATGACCATGATACTGAACGTTGTATGTGCTTGCATCATGAGATACAAGATCGTATCAATGACGGTACCATTCATCTCGATGGGATGAATAAAAATGCAAATAAATCAGTGGAAAAAGCCAATAGTGAGTTGCAAATATACATGAACCTGTTTCCATTTCTCTACTAACTTGATTATTGACCCCTTTGATTCCTCTACTCAGCCCTCGACATACGCCAATATGGTAACAATTACTCCTTCCCTGCAGCCTACGACTAGCTCACCAAATATGAAATTCACTTCACAGGACATGCCCTTGAATAAAAATCCCTCTCCCCTCTACATTCCCACTCGCCTCAATGGAAAAATTGTGATGGGGGTCCTAGTTGATCCCGCGAGTCGAGTGAATTTTATTATAAAAGACACTGTGGCTAAATTCATTGCAAAAGGAGTATGAGGAAACAAAGTCTACAATTCATATGCACGATGGGCTCTCTCTTAAGCCATATGGCTCAATAACTCTTTCCATCCTAGTTGGACCTAGGGTTGTGATTGCTACCTTTGATGTTATTCTAGAATTTGATTTGTTTAGGGTGAATTTAGGCATCCTATGGCTAGCTTCTGTGAATGGAATCACTTCCATCATTCATAAGTGTCATAAATTATCCCATGAAGGTGTCGTGCATGTTGTGCATGACACTAGATATCAACTGCTAGTATCCTATGGGGGCTATTCATTGGATCATCTTTGGCATGCCTCGGTTAGTCTGCTTCCCCTGAGAATGAACCTACTTTACCAAAACTATGTGAAGTATAAGACTAGGGGCAAAGGACAACCAAAAGTGACCCCTCTGGTAGTGCAGTAGCAAGTTGCCTCCTCTTCTCGAAAGGAAAAGGAGAGACCTGCCCTTCCTTAGGGTGCCCCTTTTTCTCCCCTTCTTGAAGAAGAATTTTGGATGTCTACTCCTGGATTCCATTTGACAATTCTGATGGTGCCTGATTGGTGTAAAGCCAAGATTAGGATACTAGATCTTCCTACTATGTCTCTTGGACCTTGGGCCTACCTTTATGGTAAAGGGAGAGGTGCCCACAGGGAATCCTCTATGTCTCAGCCTTCACGGCCTCCTATTGCCCCTGCTTCAAAAGCAATGAATGGAAAGAGGTGTGTCATCAAGGTATTGGAGCTGACTCCCCCCATTGTCTCTCAACCTCTTCCTCTTGCTCTCATTCAAGAGTCACTCCCTCCATTGGAGATGACTATGATGGACACCCTATGGTTGAGAAAGAGCCTTCTATCCCTTCCCAACATCCGACATCTAGCTCAAAGAGTCATAGGAACCGCCTTGCACATGAACACAATCATCAGTGAAAGGCTCTGGTAGTTGAGCAAGCCACTTTGCAGAGGAAAGGAGAGCCAACCACCCCTGTCTCAAGGCCTCCTCCTATATCCTCCTCTCTTGTCCCCTATTCTTTTGTTCAATCAAATTCAGTCCTACTTCTAGCTCCTACTATGAGTGTGAGTGCCCCTGATCCTAAAAGGGTGTGGGTGTTTATCACTCCTTCGATAGAGTCACCTCTTTTGATGTCCCTTCCGGACATCTCGTCATTCCCAAAACTCGTGGATATGCTAAACACTTTGGTGGTGTTCATCGTGGTTTTCTATTCCTCTATTCCTCTCACCTCGTCTATTGGGAGTTCACATCCTTCGACAAAGCAAAAAATGGAGGTTGGCCTTTCTAGAAAAGAAGGGCGTAAGACGAGCTTGCCCTCTTCAAAGGGTGGTCTTGTGCTAGCTTGTCTCATCCTAGTGATAGATCATGTTTCGACTTCCCTTGAGTTTTCCACTACTCCTAAGTCATCTGGTGATCCTAGTCATGAATCTCAGGTACCACCTGCCTTGCCCATTGAGGTAACAAATGGAACTCCCATGAAGTGCATGTTCAACTCTTTGGATGAGGTCTCGGCCTTGTCAGCGATCTTCATGAAATTGCTGACCATTTCTCCACAAGAGTCGAACGAGGAAGACCTTGTGGGGCCTTCTTCCTTGGCCCTTGTTGAGGGAGGGTCAGAAGTGTCTCCCCTTAATATTCCACCATTGCAAGCTCATCTTCCTTCCCCATATAATGATCTAGATTGGGAAGGGATGACCACTTGGTTGATGAGTGTTAGGGGGGACTCTTCTTTACCTTTAGATTAGGTGTGTGTTTTTTGTGATGTGTTCCCCCATGCTTACGTTATGTGTTCTTGGATGACCCTTGTCACCCTTGTAGATGCTTGGATGCAAGAGTGATTATGTGTCGTAAACTTCCTCTATTTGTATCATCATTCTTCCTTTGTTATGTGTTTTGATTTTTGGCAAATCAAGGGCGATGCAAAGTGTTGGGGGCATTTAGGATTCCCTTCCATGTTGACCCAATTTTTTATTTTTACTTTTTCTTCTCATGCATTCTTCACATGGTCTGATATAGTAGGGGATTGATGATAGTTCATCTATATAATATTATTATACTTATATATATATGTTTATGAGCAGCTTTGACCCCGAACTATCAGACCACCCTTGTGCCCTTTGTTTATGATTTCTTTGTCTCTTTTGTCATCTTTGTCTCTTCTTTGATTGAGTTGTGATGTTGTGGTTCGTATGTGTTATCCCTCGTGTGTGTGACAACATCACCATGATGACATCTCGCCATGTCCTGCGGGCCACAACATCACTTTTTCATTCTTTATTTTCTCTCCTTAGGATGGTGTGTGCCTCTAGATTCAACACGCACCACCCTAAGGAGGAGGCTGCTATGACAACTTCAATTTTTAGAAAATTCATTTGTTGCCAATGAATATTTTCTCCAAAATCTTCGCAACCCTTTTCAAAAATCGCATTGTCAACTTGGACCCCCTAATAGAACATTTTTCCTTCATCATGGGTTCGCAAAGAAAGAACTTAAAGGACTTCCTCTGAGGAGGGAGAAAATTTTCCTATGGGAGAAGATTCGACCTTCCCCTCATGAGGGGGAATTTTCATCCTTTCAAATTCCTTGATGAAGTGAACATATTTTGAAATGATTCCTTGATGTTGAATCTATTTGTGAAAAGCATTCTTACACTTTCAAAAAGTGTGTCCCTTGAGTGGACCCCTCTTCTTTTGAAAGGGTTCCCGAGGGACCCCTTTGAAAGCCTTTTGATTTCTTGACTATCTGCTTGTTTACCTGTGTGGCTACTTTTTGCTTTCTAACATGTTTTATCTATAGGTTAACATGTTGCTTTGCAGGTGCATCTGTGAAGTTGCTTTCCAGTCCGGCTCTGTGGAGTCCCCCTTCCACTAGGCTTCCTTCATGAGAGAGTACTTGGGGGAATGCCTTGTTGTAGTTCTACGGGCTTGTGAGATGCTTACATCCTATGGGATTTGTCCATCGTTGGTTTAAGGGCCTTCGGTTTACTTTGTGCAACTTCATAGTTCTATGGAGCTATGTAATCCTTTTGTTCAAAACTTCTCAAGAGAGAGTACCTATGGATTCCTTTGTCTGCCTTGTGGTTTTGAGCTCGCAAGATCGTGGTCTACTTCCTTGATAGTTTAGATATACATCTCTATCTCTTCAATCTACTTTACCAAACACTCATCGATATTTGTGCTCACTAAAGTGGGGGAAAAATGTATAGGATTGAATTTGCACCCCTTGTGTAAATTACCTTTTCACATACCCTCACCTTAGAAAATCAAATCCGAAGGTGAAATTCCACATCACCCATCTAGAATGCATCCACTTGGCATGTGTTTTGTGTGTCGGTGAGAGAATTTTTGTTAGGGAAGCAAGCGCGATGCACGAACACCTGTGTGGTGCGTTGTCATCCCTGAGAAATTCCCACATCTAGAACCTACAAGGATGTTACACATCCGATTGGGGGTCAAATTGTAATGCCTCTTTATGACCAATCGACCTAAAAAATGGCTCTCTTCCATTTTGGCCTTCAAATCCATTCTATTCACTATCGCTTCATCTTTTCACAAATTCTTCATATTCTCAAGCATTTTCACTTCAACTCTTTCATTCACAACATTCTAGCACTCTATTTTTCACCACTCAACTTGAGAATTCTAGCAACTTGACACTTCATCAACTCCACATTGCATGTTTGAGGTAGCCATAGAAGTTGCAAGCTTGGAGTCTTGTGAGACCTCCCTTCATCACCATTGCAACTGTGGTGACTTTTCCAAGTTTGTTTCTTGCATTCTCCCATCATTGGCCTTGAGAGCCTTTGGGTGGAGGTGGTAATGCTTCATTCCTCTCCTTTATGATTTGATAGAGTAGCATTTGTCTATTGTAGTGTTCATTGCACTTCTTTCATCTTCTTCATCATACCTTTCTACTTCGTTGCTTTTTGGTTTGCATGGAGGTGGGAACACCAAAGCGGGGGTTTGACTGAGGCAAACCCCTATACAGCCCCAACAATTTTCCATTTCTTGCATGTGTGTAGGTGAATGTGTACATGGAGCTCTATGGCGATTTGATGTTTTAGTGAGTTGGATTTCATCACCTTTGTCTTTATCTACTTGCTTTATTACTTACACATTTACTTTATGTATTTTATCATTCTATTATTTTCATTAAAATCATTTATCTAGGTTGTAAGTAGGTTTCTAGTAGCTTCTCGACTATACTTTATGTTTTCTAGGCATACGGACACCAGTGTGCCAGAGAGATGCCACATTGTCATCCCAAACCCACTCTACCATCCTCAGATAGAGAGTTGTTTGAGGTACAATTCAGACTTGAGAAACTAGTTCATCTAGCCCCAAGTAGAATTTTGGGTCTATAGAGTGACAAAAGTACTTCACAATGCTCTTCATTCTCGATCCTCATCCCTTTAGAGTGAGGTAAGTTAGGGAAGCCTTATGCTCTCATCTCTCCATGACCTAGAGCCTTGACATGGTTGGTCCCCCTCTCTTACAATAGATTTGCACGTGAAGGACTGAAATTGGATGAAAAGTGTAATTTTGTAAAGTTATCAAAGTTGTCAAACCATTAAAACTCATCTACAAAATTTATTTTTGACTTTCCAATAGTGGAATCCAGAGGAATTGGGAGTGCAGATCTAGGATTAGGACTATGAAATCAAATTTTGGATCCATGTACAGAGACCCATTCGCCCTAAGGCGAACTTGTCCTAGTAGGTTACTCAACAACCACTCTTGGGGCCTGGTACATGTCATTTTTCCCTTCTCAGATTTTCTTGTAGCTTGTTGTTTTTGTTTGTGCTATCCTTTATTTTAGCATTTCAAGTTTCATATCACATAATTGAATTCATTAGGCATTTTATTTTTATCTTGCCAAAGTTCATTTCAGTCATTTTATGTCATAAAGGAAACAGTAGATCCCCTAATAGGGTTGATTCACTTAAGAGTTGAAAGTCAATCCTACCTTTGAGAGATTTGTTTTCCTAATAAAATTAGAAGAAAGATAGGTGAATCATACATTACAACACATGCATACTATTAGTGTGTTAAGCTTTTACTTAGGGTAATTACTCTGGGTGGTTTTTCCCGTAGATTAGTTTTCTTACCCATTTGATGTTTTCACGACTTTAAAAGCTTGTACCATTATGTATTTTAGGCATCTCATATTTTTCCCTCTTCTCTGGTGAAATAGTCTGGTTTTCTTCTCTCATATTTTGTGGAGGATGTATTTGCAGATGATTTTCTTGGATTATTTACTCTAACATGGTATCAGAGCAACCCATTCTACACTCCTTCAATGAGATTTTTTATCAGAGGTTGTTTGAGATCCTTTTTTTCGGTATTTGAGATTTGAAATTTCAAAGCTGGCCTCATTTTCAATTTTTTGTTGTTTGAAGATTGATTGCATAAGAGGGCCCATTTTTTTCTACTATTTGGATATTTTTGGAAAATTTCCATCTCGTAGGCAGCAATTTCCTATTGTGAGGATGAGCCACAATGTTTCTTCCTCAAGTAGAGCCATTTCTTTTGGTTGTTAGCAAATTGGAAGACTTGATTTACAAATTTGAAGGTTGGTTTGGAAGACTGCAGGCCACGAGTTTGCTTGAGGTTGCACGATTTTCCTCTTTGAGGCATGGCAGACCTGTCTAGGCCAAAGTCATTGTGGAAGGAGGGGCATTTTTTCTTTCCGCTAAGAGAGGGCGGTCACTTTCCTGGTAGAGGGATCATGTTTCTCCCTATTGCGTTTGGAAGCTCTTGGCTGTAGCTATTTGAATGCATTTGATTTGCTTAGGAATATACATTTTTTAAGCATTTTTTTGGAAGGTTTGAATCACCTCCTAGGGGCTTACGATTTTACTCAACGGACCATATTTTTTGCTCAAAAAAGGCATGATTTTCTATTTGTGTGAGTATCATTGGAGGTGCACTTTCTCTTGTTAAAAACTAAGATTTTTTTGTTGAAGTGTTGTTGAGTGTATTGAAGGCTGAAATCTCTCTTTAGTAGGCTCAAATTTGGCTTTGGTGCAGAAAATTTATCAAAATTTATACATTTATAAAGTTTGCAACAAAATATTTTATTAGGGTTCAAGTTGTTGTGAAGAGTGGAATGGGCCCCATTTTTTTCTTTGAAGTTGTTCTGGGATTTTAGTCCCACATTGGTAGCATGTAATGTCTTTTTGCTATTTAAATAGCACTACAGTGTGATTATTTGGTGTGAGCAAGACTCACAAAGGCTTGTGGTGTGCTTTGAGTTGAGGCTTGAAAATTGATTTGGTGCGAGAATTTTCTTCTACAAACCAATAGCAAGGTACATTAATTTTTTGCTCATTTTTTTCCAACTCAAAAAAACAGCTTTTTTGCTTGAAGCATTTTTGGAAAGTGGTGAAATTTAATTTCTAGAGGTTGCTTTATTGGAAATGTTTTTCAGTTCGGTGTTATTTTTTCCTTTTTGGTGCAAAATTTGGTCATGGCTACTCCTAAATCTATTGAATTGTTAACTCCCCATAATTACCATACGTGGAAGATGAAAATGTGTAGGTTGCTTTAGTCTCAAGGTCTGTGGTCCACACTAAGTAATATCCAACCCACTCTTACCAAGGAACTTGAAATATTTACCTATAGAAATAAGTGTGACCAAGCTATGGGTTTGATGAAATTGAATGTTTCTGATAGTCTCCTCTTTCATATTGATGAGTTGGATATACCCAAGGAAATATGGGATAAGTTACATAACCTGTTTGGTCAGGTCAGTGAGTTCTATGTCCTGTAACTAGAGGCTAAATTAACCACTCTTACCCCTGAAGCATTTCCTTCTATTGATGACTTTCTAGTGAAATTCAAATCTTTAAGGTCACAATTAGCAAGATGTGGGAAGAGCAAAATTGATAAGGATTCCATATTTTTTATACTATCTAAGTTGAGAGGCCCTTTTGCTATGTTTTCTTCTACCTTCCACTCCACAATGGATTGTTTGGGTAGTGCATTCCAAATGCCTTCTTTTAAGACTTTCTATGACTAGTTGACAAGGGAACAAGCTAAACTTGTGCAGTTGGAGGGGGTCCCTATAAGTCATGCATTGGTTTCACATAGCTCTCAGAGTAAAGGGAAGAAGAAGCTTAAACCTAAAATAGAGTCAAATGAGACTTCCACCTCTTCAAAAGAGGACAAGCCCAAGAAGGAGAAATTCAGTTGTGTATATTGCAAAAAGAAAGGGCATGATGAACATCATTGTTAAATGAAGAAGATTGATGAACTTTCACACCTTCTTCATAAAAACAACATTCCTTTGCCCTCATTTATAACTCCTCCTTCTACAGCCTCTACATCTTCATTTACACCATCAACCAAGCCTACACAGTTTGGAAATGCAACCTGAATTGCAAGTGGTAAAGAAGATAAACACTACATGGGTAAAGGACATGCATTGGTGACTTCTGTAGTTCATTTTGGTCATGACATATGGTTTTTAGATTCTGGAGTATCTCACCACATGGCTTCTAGTCCCTATCCTTTTTTGGGTCTTCATCTTGACGATGCTTCCAAAATTCTATTAGGAGATAATAAGCTTTTGGATGTTGCGGGGGTAGGAAATGTTGAGATAGGTGATGGTTGTTTCAAGTATGTATTGTGTATACCTGAGTTGCACACAAATATTTTGTCCATCTATCAGATCACCCATGGTGAGGTATCGAAGACTGTGAAATTCACTGCAGATTCTATTTTTATTAGAGAGGCTGATACTAGAAAAATCATTGCAATTGGTAATGTTGATCATGAATCTCATTTGTATACTTTCTCTCATTTTGTTGATGATGATGACTATGTTCCTCACACTCCTCTTGCCAGTGTTGACAAAAATTTCTCTGAAGAGATTGGTTGATTGAATTTTGGAGTTCTTCATACTCCAATTGATACATCTACTATTGCTTCAGAGGTTGATCTTTCAACACAACAAGATTTTTTGATCCCCCAGATCTTGTTTTATTGGATGAGTATTTGGAAGGCATCTTAGATTTGTTTGTGGAGTCTCATCTTATAGATTTGGGAGATATACTTGAGGGGATTTCTCTCCTCTTTGATGATAGTTTCAGCATGGAAGTTGATACATCTAGATTGTCCTTGGAGGTTGAAATTGTTGATCCTTCACTTTCACTTGATTCATCACATTTCTTGGTTGTTTTTTATCATGATTATGTGATGGATTATTCTATTTGGAGATTTCCTTCCTTTTTATAGTTGGACATGGAGTGGCTTCTTCATCACCTGGTGGACGTTTTTTTATTCCTAAGGGGAGAGGATTTTCTTGCAAGCATTTGATCATCTTTTGTTTTCAGGCATATTTCATCGACATTGGAGCTTCTTCATTATGGGGGGATATAATATCTCCTTTTTTCCTTCCTATGGGGGGATCATTGATTGTATATACATGATGTATGTAGTCCCTGGGGGCTATGATTGAGTCCTCCATCCATGCATCTTGTTTTGTTTTTCCTTTTCTCTCTTTTGGAGAGGGGTTTTTTCCCATTTGGTTTTTCTCCTTTTCTCCAGTTGTGAGAGGTTGCATTATAAATGGGTACCTAACATGGTTATGTAGCCGAGACCCATATTGCATTTTTTTTCTTTTTTGCATCTTCATTCTCCCTAAGTTTGCACTTAAGGGGGGGTGTTAGTGTGCTAAATTTTTACTTAGGGTAATCACTCTAGGTGGTTTTTCCCGTAGAGTAGTTTTCTTACCTATTTGATGTTTTCACGGCTTTAAAAGCCTATACCATTATGTATTTTAGGCATCTCATATATTTTCCCTATTCTATGGTGAAATAGCCTGGTTTACTTCTATCGTATTTTGTGGAGGATGTATTTCCAGATGATTTTCCTAGGTTATTTTCTCTAACACATATATTCCTCACAAATTCACCCCATCCATTTTTCTATTTTCCATTTTGGTGAACCTATTTTTCTTTATTTCACTATGTTATTTATTTATGGAAAACCTATGACTCTTAAGCATATTTTATGGTTTTGTACTAGAGCCCAAGAATCTTAGACTAGAACTAACGACTTCTTCAAGTCATTTAGGCCTATCCCATTTTCATGGCATATAGTTTTATGTTTGGTCACCAATATTCAATTTTTTAAAATATAATAAGGCGAAGCACTTGTGGCATGCCTAATATTAACATTAATTTTATTCAATACACCAATCCCTCTTAATTAAGATGAGGGGGTGTGTCCCTACATAGTTAAACCTATATATAAGGAGGAGATGTTTCTTCCAAACCATCATATCATCAAATATTGAATTCATATATTATTATCTAATAATTGGAGGCCGTCCCCCTCAAAATGGTCTTCCATTTGATATATTTTTGCATTTATTTCCAATAAATATCATAACAAGAGGTATCAAAGCTACGATTTGGGCCAATATTTTTGTTTCTACAATAAATTACCAAAAGTTGTGAATTTCAACCTAAGTATTTTTGGGTTTCTAGGTATACATTAGAAAAAATTCTCGAGAAAAAATTAGACTATTATAGTAAGTTTTTTGCAAGTTATTGAGATTTTATGTTTTTCCATTAATTTTCTCTTTCGGTCACAAATTTTGGACTTGTTAAAAACTACATGTTTTGAAAGATTATCAAAAATTAGGCAGGGTTAGTTATTTTTAATTTACTATTAGACATAAATAAGTTCTTTAATTTAGCGATCAAATTTTAGTCAAAATACTATCAAAACCTATCATATCCAGTATGTTTTAAATTTTATGGTTACAACTCGCACTATATACTATCCTCAATTAATAAAGAGAAATTTAGAGTTGAAAATAAAAACACACTTGCAGCCATGCCATCTTTAAGATCTGAGGAATTTTCTATGAATATGGAATCCAACGACCCTCTTTATTGTCCACCACCTAAAATTGAGGGAATAATTCCACCAAAATGTGAAAAGATGGTACAATTTATTAAAGATAAATGATTTGACCAATTTTCAACATCTTTAAATGAGAGTTTATATAGGTTTACAAAAGAAATATTATCAAAATATTAGGGACCTAATAGTAAGTATGCACATTTTGTGGACTCTCTTATCCATTTCATATTACTATTATGGCTAAAATATTCATGGAAAACATACAAAAACTTCATGGATTTCCAAAAATCTTAGTGATTGATCGTGACCATATCTTCACTGGCATCTTTTAGATAAAATTATTTATAGCATGGGGTATAAAACTAGCACATAATTCCTCTTATCATTCATAATTGTACATGGTCAAAACAATTGTGAATAAATGTTTGGAAGGATATTTACATTTTTCTTCCTCTAATACACAAGCACAATGGTCCAAATGGCTATCACTAGAAAAGTGGTGGTACAACACATCATTTCACACATCCACTAAAATGACTCTATTTGAGACTCTTTATGGCTACCCCGACCATATACTACTTCTTGTTTACCCTCTCATTCTAAAGATCATGTAGATCAAATGCTACAAATCCTTAAGGATAATTTAGTTATGGCTCAAAGTCAAAGGAAATAACAAGTAGATCGACATAATATAGTAAGGAATTTTGAAGAGAGAGATTGGGTATTTCTTCAAATGGTTACAACCTTATAAAAAAATTTGCCTTAAGAAACATAATAACATGAAGCTTGCACCTAAATTTTATGGTACCTATAAGGTTCCCATTGAATAAGATGTGTAGCTTATAAGTTAGAACTTCCACCTGCTTAAAAAAATCATCTTGTCTTATATGTCTCTTGTTTAAATAAAGTTATAGGTAACAATATTTCAATCTAGTTAGAATTTATAGATTTAGATGAAGAAGGCAAGTTTATTTTAGAGCATGAGGAAATTATTGAGAAAAGATGAAATAGTTATGAAATAGAGCTATATCTAAGTTCCTAATCAAGTGGAAGAATATGCCAATTGAAATAGAATATTGAAAGAAGAACAATTCATATTGAACCATTTAGAGTTGCTAAGTATTGAGGAGAATACCTTTCTAAAGGGAAGGGGCATGTTAGGTCCCTAATATTATTTCTAAATATAATTTAAGGTGAAGCACTTGTGGCATACCTAACCTTAAAATTAATTTTAATTAATATAATAATCCTTTTTAATTAAGATGAGGGGGTATGTCCCTACATAGTGAAGCCTATAAACAAGGAGGAGATGTTTCTCCCAAACCATAATATCATCAAAATTGAATTCATATAAATTATTATATGATAATTAGAGGTAATCCCCTTTAAGTGGTATGTTATTTTATATATTTTTTATTTATTTCCAAGAAATATCATAACACTTTGGCTAGGAAATTTGATTTGCCTCTTTTTCAAATTTATCTAGATTTGGCATGCTTTCACAATGGAGATTATATTTATCATTTGGAAAGATAAATTCTACTATTTTTTATTGGTTGAGTAGTTGATATTTATTTTTAACTTCACATTAAAGATATGATTTTCTCCAATGTGGTTATGTAAATTCAAGTGCAAGAAAATAAAGTTGCAATTGAAGTTCCTCATCTACGGGTATTTTTTAGATCATTTAAGTAATGCCCTTACATAGTTACTAAAGTTTCATCTCCTTTTGTCTCTTACCAAGGTCACTCCTCTCTATGTCGACATAACCAATCTACCAAAAGAGATCACAAGCCCCAATCACATGGCTCTCAACCAACTTCCAAATGAGCTAGGGATCATGTTGCTAATGGGTGATCTTAGCCTTCTCACCTACCTTCAACCTCTTTACATGGGTGTGGTGCTTCTAGTTAGTTGAATTTTGAAAAGCTTCCTTTCCTTGATCTAGCAATTCATCCTATTTGTGTACAACCTATAGATGAAGATAAAGAAAATGAGGGTACTCTTACTGGTTGGGAACTTATTGTTGATGCTTCCATTCCCATTAATGATTTTTGATGCTTCCATTCCCATTAATGGTGTATCTCTCAATGTCTAGTGGCTTTGTTGGTTGTTGTTTTGGCTTAGCCCCACTATAATTTATTTTGTTATTTCATCTTGTTGTTTAGGCTCAAGGACCTATGTAAAATTTGAGGCCCACCATTTTTTTGAATACTGTATTATTATTTTTTGAGTTTATAAAAAGTGATTAGTCATTATTCATAACACTTATGGTGGATGGATTTTTCAAAAACAAAATTATAAGATACATAAAAAGTAAAAGTAGTGTATTGCTAATAATTGAGGAAGACTCATTGATAACAATTAACACTATTTATAGTGGAAAGAGTCTAAACTTGAAATTGAATAATATTCTATAGTGTTGTCAAGAGTTGTTAAATTTATTTGACATTTTTTGCATGCAACATATGTACATGGAAGCTAATAGAAAAGGCATATAATCATTGCCAATGTAGCAGCTGATTTGGAAGGCAAGTTGGTAGATGTTAGACTAGAAAGTGAGAAAATTATCATAAAGATTCTCATTTTTGTGACATGATCATGCAATAAAATGATGTAGTTGGTAGATTGAGTTTCAAGGCATGCTAGTTGTGAGAATTATCAGGATGGTACATAATTAATAATTGACTAATGATATTGAATGTTGATAAGTGTGTGAGGAGATCTATTGATATCAACTAGGGAGTCACTGCAAATGAATAAATAGACTTGATTGTATGCCTCACAATAGAAAAGAGTCAAATAAATTTTAGAAGAGAGATATAAGAGCTATGACTAAAGAAAGTGTTTAAAACTAATTCTACAATGGTGTTGTAGGTTGTGTGAATGTTTCTTGGTAAAACATTCATATCTATGTCTCATTGGGATGCATTTAATATTGATATTGCTTTAATATTTGTAGCAATAATGTTGGACTTGGGTGAATTGAAGGATTGCATTAGGGTGATGGTTGAAGAGTTGATTAAGCTGAAATGACATGGTGGTCTCAAGGAAGTGGTGGATGACATGGTGTTGGGGTTGGGGTTCCCTCTTGATTTGGGCACATGGTCCTCTATCTATCCACACTACAATAGATTTTGGGTGCCTTTCATCATATGCACAATTGGTGAAAAATATGTTGAATGCAAACATAGTGCAAGGTGGGGTCTATAATTTTTTTGGGTGGTTGCTAAAGTCTCGAATGCAAAAGGAATGGATTGGTCATTTTTTATGGTATCTAAAGATTCAAACTTGAAAAGATGATGATGCTATGATTGCACATGGAGTGACTAATTAGTAAAAGAGTAAAAACATAAAATATAATAAATAAAATAAAAAAGTATAAGTGTAAATGTTTATATGTATGACTATTTATAACAAAAGACTTTTGGTCTCCTATGGAGCTAGCATTTTGAACTTTTAAATTTTGGTTAAATATTTTATTTTATAGGGTATGACTCCCTTATGCCAATTCACTATAAAAAAAGTAGTGCCTTTTCAATAAAATAAAATTAAAATAATCAATATAGATTAAAAAAACCTCAAATAAAAAAAAATAGCTCATGAATAAGTAAAATAGTTCTAGTTACTTTTCTATTTGTATATTTGTATTGGTTTGTTGGGAATCATGAGACACAATAGCTAGCTATATTGAAAACCCCACTATAGATAGGGACATTTAATTTTCCTATAAAAAAATGAAATAATCTAAAATAATAACTACAACAAGAAACATAGTGATAAAAAGAGATGGAGTGTAATGGTATAAGCATGTTAACAAAAACTATAAAATAATTATAGTGAATAAAATAATTTTAATTAAATAGTTATATAATAATAAATAAAATAGTAACTACAGATTTTTAATAAATAAAATAATAGATAATACTTTTAAAATATTTATATGATTAAATATGTGATACATAATTTATTTTCAATTAAAAAATCAATATTATTTATCTAAATATATAGATATTAAATAAAATAATAGGTAAAACTTTAAATTTAAAATATTAATAAAATAAAAATAAAATTTTAATATTTTTCTGGAAGCATTTTACAGTGAAAGCAACAAGGAATATTTTGTAAACTTAAGTTTCATTGAAAATGAAGGCAGGTGGAAGTAATTTATGTGTAGAGTTGATATTTTTATTTTACTGAAAGAATTATTTTTAAAATAGGTTTTATTATTGCATCAATAAAATAATAAATTATACATAAATATATAATATTTATTATACTTTTAAAATAATAAATTATACATAAATATATAATATTTATTATACTTTCCGGGTGTGATTTCCTACCACCCAACCGTTTTTTGTGAATTTTGTAACTATATCTTTTTTAATATAGATAGCTGGAAAATTCATCAAAAACAAAAAATAGTAATTGTTTTTTAAACTTGTTATGTAATATGAAGTGTTTTTCCTACTCTTTAATACATTGAAAACTACAAAATAGACTTAAAATTTAATATTTTTATAATACATTGAAACGAGTGTATAAGATAAAAAAAGTTTTAAAAAATATTTTATATTTAAAATTTGGTAACATGACCCCCTATAAACTGCAGTGCGTCTGGTAAACTTTTTAACGTGACCGGCGGCGTTGGCGCGACACGCCCTCCGATACCACGGGGGTGGGGGAGACTAGACCTCGTGACCAACCTCCTACAACAAAAAAAATTTAGCCAACCAAGCTAGGACCCCAACCCCAATGTTAAGTAATGATAACTTTCAACATTTTTTATATATGTTATTAATTAATATATGTATACTAGTTTAATAGACAATATAAATAAATAAGAATGCCTATTTTATAAATAAAATAATAAAATATATAATATATTTCTCTTTAGAAAGAGGTATTTTTGAAAGGTATTTTCCACTTAAATTTCAAACCCAATTAAAAATAAGTGTCTCACAATCTCTCTCACATAGATTTTCCTTAAGATATTTAATAAATTAATCTATAAAATAAACATTATAAAAATTGAAGAATCTATCTATTTAAAAAATATAGTATTATATATTAAAATAATTTATTTTCATTAAACTTTTCACCTACCACTCAATATTTAAAATATAAACTAAATAAAGAAGTCAAAATTATCTCTATATCTAGTTTAAATAGATATTTTTAAGATATCGGCCCCCACATATTGTACGGTGTCCAGCTCATCCTCCAACCAATAAGATCGTAAGGAAATCGTTTCCGAGGTTGAGGGAAAAGAGGCCGAGGAATTCCAATCACTAGAGAAAAATAGGGGACATTATGCCCCGTGGGTGAATAATTCACGCCCTAAAGTGCTTCATTAACTAGACGTGTGCCCATTATTTTCGTATCTCATAAACACTTTAAATCCATCCAAAGTCCTTTAACTTCATGCATCCACAGATTCTAAAGGATACATCAGATTTATATGATTTTTTTTTTTTTTTTTTTTGTTCTTGTATGCGATTTAATTGCTTATAGTTATTGTTTTGGTGCTGTGGAAACTGTTAAGGACAAAAAGCTCAAAAAATGGTCATTTCAAATTGTTGTCCCATACATGTTTTCTATTGTCCCCATACCTGTTCGCTTTAACCACCACAAAATTTGCACAATTGATCCAATTAAACATTTTTTTGTAACTACTGAATATAAAATGAACAACTATTAATAATATTGATGTTGATATTTTTTCTTATTCTAATAAAAAAAGAAAAACTGTATCATATTTGCTTCATCCAAACTTCAACATACATAGATTGTACTTACAATAAGAAAGCTCTGTAATTTCCTTCCAACTATGGCAGTCTAGAAACCCCTTTGTCCATGACTAAGAAAAATGGAGTCTTTCTTTCAAAAATTTACCAAGGACTTCGCTATAATATTTCCTACAGCAGAACAACATTTCCTGTTCTTGGAATTTTCAATAATACTTTGTTTTTGGTTATTCCATATTTTACGCGCAGGCTTTGACTAAGCTGGTGCGGTTCTGGTAGTTGAAACAGATCGTGCAAGCTCAGTTCCTTCTTCTTCTTCGTTCTCTCCAGAGAGCTCTTCCAGCGATTTGCCGTTGGTTTCAGGCACCAGAAACGTGAAAAGAAAGCCGAAAGCATTGGTTATTCCCAGAAGAATGAGAGAATTCTTGACGCCAATACCCTTGTGGTACCCGTGGTCTACTTGAGATTGGTGGGTGCTTTGAGCAGCGTACAGAAAACCGAAAGCTCCAACAATGGCTCCTGCCTTTCCCGCCGCAGCCGAAATGCCATGGCACGTCGAACGGAGCCTGGCCGGGAACACCTCCGCCGGGACGATGAAAGTGGTGCTGTTGGGACCAAAATTAGCGAAGAAGAAGGTGAAGGAGTAAAGAACAACGAAGGCAACATGGTTGCCGTCGCAGAAAGAGTCACCGCATTTGGTCCCTCGCCAGTGGTTGTACGGAATGGCCAGAGCAAACATGAAGACTGTCATGAAGAAGAATCCCATCAGCTGAATGGTGAACCGACCGATGCGGTCGATAAAGAAGACTGTGAACCAGTAGCCCGGTACGGTAGAGCACAGAGCAATAATCGTCTGTGCCTTTGCTATGCGATAAACTTCTTCAATGGCGTTTATTTTTTTACCCGCGGGGATCCATCCGACGGCCGTGAAGATGTCCTTCTGAAACAGGTTTTGGCTGTAGTAGGCGATGTCCAGCAGAAACCAGGTGGAAGTTGTGCCTAGCAGATGCATTCCGTGCCGTTTCGCGAACTGTGCAGAAAATAAGCCGAAGCTCGGTTCCTTGGAAGCAATCTCATCGATCTTTTGGCGGTCTTCTTCAATATCTACCTGCATAACCCTCGACATGTCCGCCGCGGCTTGCTTCGCGTTTCTTTCCACCAGCGCCGTGTAACGAGCGGTCTCCGGCATTTTCATTCGCCAGTAGTAAGTCATTGCCGCCGGGATGGCTCCGAACATGAGAATTAACCTCCACACGAAGTCCGCCTCATCCACAGTCGAGCCCTTGGGATCATCTTCATACGCTGGAGCCTTAAAATGCTTCTTGAACCCGACTGACACTATAATGGACACGGCGCCGCCTGCCAGAATTCCAAACCCTTGCATGGCGAACACGGCCGCAATAAACGCACCACGGGTTTTCTTGTTGGCGTACTCAGACATGATTGTGGCGGATAGAGGATAATCTCCGCCGATGCCGAAGCCCAACCAAAACCTAAAGAAACAGAGCGTTGTCATCACAGATTTGGCCGTGTGGCCGAAGGAAAGACCGGAGGCTATGGAGCAGATCACCATCAGCATGAGCGTCATTCCGTACACTTTCTTCCGCCCCATTTTGTCCCCGAGCCAGCCGAAGAAGAGTTGTCCAGCTAAAGTTCCGCACAAGGCCACTCCATTAACGGCGGCCGAGACATTCGGCGGCAGAGAGCCGGGCTTCGAATTGCCCTCCTCGTAGTAATAGATTCTCCCCAGGAGCCTCGTTACTGTGGAAATGCAGAAGAGGTCATAGGCATCTGTGAAGAAGCCCATGCCTGCAATTATGATTGCCGTAAAGTGGTACCATTGCGTTTTCGCAAGATCCAAGGCATTCAATACTTCCAGCTGCTTCTTCGCCATGATTCAAATCTCACGCCTCTCTCAGCTCTGCACAGTAACAATGAAAACAAATTAATAATTGAAGCTGATCAAAGACTTCAACAACCGGCTTGATTTCCTAAAACAAATTTCCAGACAAGATAAAGAAACTGAACTATATATTTCTAGGAGGAAATAGGTCAATAGATCTGTAAAAGTACATAGTAGATTTGGGAATTTTGCATGGATCATGCAGGACTTGAATCTAGGAACTTCCCTTTATATGCCGAGTACTGCTGGTACTGATCCCTTCCCAAATAGCTTTTGCTTTTGAGTAGGCTACGGGATTTGGCTCTCTTTTTTCCCTATAAGCTGCAATTTGTACTCTTTACAGCGTGGCTCTAATATTATTTGATAGTAACTATACCTATGATTGGGATTCGAACTCAAGACCTTCCATTAAACTGCAGCCATGCTCTACTACTGAATCAGAGGCCTAGGCTACGGGATTTGGCTCTCTTTTTTCCCTATAAGCTACAATTTGGTACTCTTTATAGCGTAGCTCTGATATTATTTGATACTAACTACCTAACATTGGCTCTACTACTGAATCAGAGGCCTTCTGCGACGGAGCTTTTTCTATGGACTCTTTATTCCGGTTAGGGTATGATTCAGTTCTTCAAAAACAAAAAAAAATTAGTATAGCCAATTACTTCATAAATTTGAACATTCACCAGTAAAATCAGAATAATAAGCCACAGAACAGAGCGGCGAGGAAAAAAATTGCCTTGAAAATCTCTGACAACAACACTCAAAGGCAGATTTGCAATAAAAATCTCTCGGAGGCAAACGAATTCTAACAAAGGCAACAGAATACAGTACCAGTCTTAGAACAAATTGCGAATTCACCCTAAAAGAGTCCATTAAACTATAAACCCCCCTTCCAGAATAAGCCTCCAGAAGGGGAGCAAAGTAAAGCCAGAAAGAGAAAAAGCAGTAAGACCAGATGCCTGCTTCAGAATCCAGATTGAAGACCTTACCTTATTCCCTTGAAAGAGTATATGTCCTGCTGAGCTACTCATAAGAATTATAATACCTTGTTTTATAAAAATCCTATTATATAGACACATGGGAATATGGCATCTTGGACGGATATTCATCAGAAACCTCCACTCCGTTTCGCTGGCATTACGAATCGTGATGTCTGTTAAGAGTGTTGGCTCAAGTCAAGTCAACTATGGTTAAAGGGGCCGCCATCCGGCGTCCAATGTACGAGATAGTCCGCATGGTTTTTCTCCCTTGTTTCCACGGTGTCAACTTCTTGGTTACTTGCTTCGAGGGACTTTAGGGAAACTATAAAATAAAAATAATACTATAACCAAATTAATTATTGATTTTATAAAAAAATAATATTAATATATTATCCATAATAAAAATAATATTATAAAGTTGGAAACATCTTAAATAATTAATAGTAGGTGTACAGTTCGTTTTCTCCAAGTTGAGGAGTCGTTGCCTTTACGGCCTCAGCTTTTTAATCTTTAGTTTGACTTGTTGCCGCTTTCTTTTGGATTTATGCTCGATTCACACGGCTTTGAAAACGCGTGAGATTACGTGTTCACGTTGTTTTTCGGCAAAAATAAAGCAATTTTAGTCACTATTGAAGACTATCAGCTTTCAATGTTTGTCCATTACGTATCCCGAGGAAAATTGATCAATTAATGTTGTTAATAACGTTGGATAATAAATATTAGAATAATAAATGTTAATTTAGAAAAGTAAATATATAGGAATGATGTAATTATTAGTAGGAATTATGATGAAGAATTGAGTTTGGTATTGTATAAAATTTAATTA
The DNA here is from genome assembly GCA_007115665.2 of Sequoiadendron giganteum. Lineage (NCBI taxonomy): Eukaryota > Viridiplantae > Streptophyta > Pinopsida > Cupressales > Cupressaceae > Sequoiadendron > Sequoiadendron giganteum. Next base: position 16,761,552 of record CM021108.1, on the reverse strand, counting down.
TAGATAGGTGTTTGTGACGTGTTAAATAAGTAGAATTTTAATTTATTTTTATTAAGAGGTGTAAACGTTTTTTATCTGGAGTTATGAAGCAGTGAGGTCATAAGCGGGGGACCTCATAAAAGGGGGACCTCATCTCCAAATGAGTAGAATTCAATATAGATCTAAGATTTTATGCAAGTTGATTGTACATTTCTAGATTGATTCTACACCTTGTAAGGGACCTCAAAAAAGGGGGACCTCATCCCCAAATGAGTAGAATTCAATATAGATCTAAGATTTTATGCAAGTTGATTGTACATTTCTAGATTGATTCTACACCTTGTAAATCTAATCCGGAGAAATGAACATTTTTGCAACTCTATTTGTTTGAATGGTGTCGTCTACTAATGCTTAAGGATTTGTAGTTGTAGATACCTCGAAATCAATTACATACTACATAATTAATTAAATAATTCCCATAATTCACCACCTAGCTAATTTTTCATAATTAATTAAATTATATTTAAATTATTACATTTCCTCCTTTTAATTTAATTGAATCAATCATAATCCTCACTCATTAACTCTTCAAAACTCGAGTAATTGATTAATTAATCTTTTTAGCCGATACACTGCATATAGTGTGAGATTTGAGCCATTAAATGGTAAATAAGTTGTCACTTAATGGTAAAAGCTTCAAAAATATCAGATGAAAGCCTCCAAATCTCACTTATTATGTAAAAGCTAGATAAATATTAATTTGTCAATTGGATGAGAACATTATATTTCCATTTATAGCATTTTTTCCAATTTCATGTCAACTTTTCTTTTTCATTTGCATTGCTTTATGTTTTAAATTTGTATGCAAATATTTCAAAATCAGATAATACCTAATTTCTTTAAGGAAAAAATCTAGATTTGTCTAAGTTTATTTCATTCCATTGTTTAGCACTTATTATTAACTGTTTAATCCATGTACTCTCTAATATATTAGGATACATATGATTTTCTATCTGTGTAATCTTTGAACCTCCTTTAGGTACAAGTGCTAGTATGTGCTAGTACTAATCTTCATTGACATTTTTCTCAATTCATCCAATCCCCCAAACTTGTCATCATGTGAGAAGTGTCCATAACCTTCTTCAATGCTTACATAAGTGTGAGCATGCATGAGTCACCATCACCCTCCACCTCATCTTTGGCCAACCTTCTCATTGGTTTCTCACACACGTGTAGCCATCCTATAAATATTTACCTATGTATTTATATCGTTCTTAATTTAGATAATTATAAGCAAGTTATAATTAAAAATAATTTATTTATTTTTAATTTTATTAATTTCAATCTCATTTATAGTTTTTAATTTCATTTTTATTTATGTATGTGATCTTTCTTTGCAAATATAATAATTTTTTAATATTTAAATTCTTATGCATTTAAAGAATTTACAATTTTTATTTGAGTAATTAATCTAGCTGATTTTTCATTTCATTTCATCATTTTCTTTTAATTTTTAATTCCTTTCCATTTGGTTTACTTATTTTATTTTCACATCCATTTATAAAAGTAGTTTGATTTATATATTTATATGCATGAATAATCTATTAATTAGCTATATCTTAATTATATCAATTAATTAAAAGAGCTGATTCAATTCATAAGATCAAATAAGATCTTGGCGTGCAATGGGTACGTCAATGGTTATTTTGTTAATTTAGAATTTGTATGGATAGTTTAGTATTTAACATTAAGTATAGTAGAATGTAATTGTGAAATGCTTTGAACTAAGAAGAAAAACAATTTGAAATAATGTTTGTTTGTGTAGGAAGATGGAATAAAAGTGCTTATTAATGATGGTACATATATTATTATAATATTTGAAACTAAATACTATCAAGTATAAATTCAAAATATTAAATTAATTATTTTTCCTTGTTTATAATAAGCTGGGAATATTAGTGGAAATTTAGAATCAATATTTCATTCTTTACTTTCTTTCTTTGTAGAAAGTGCAATGATTATTTTGATAAGCTAAATTGAATGTATTTAAATATGTTTTTCTAAAATATAATAGTTTTTATTTTAATTTATAAAATATAATAATTATGGTTTTTTTATTTTTTGAATATTATAGAAAAATTAGAAACAATATACACTTATTTGCTTTCTTTCTTTGTATAAAGTGCAATGATTAATTAGATAAGGTAAATTTAGTGTAGTAAAATATTTTTTTTGTAAAATATAAATTATGATTTTTTTGCTTTTTTTATTTTTTTCTAGTGAAAATGTAGAAAGAATATTTGATTCTTTGTTTACTTTCTTTGTATAAAGTGTTTTAATTTTTTATTTGTCCTTTTTTTTCAATGGTCAACCATCATTCTACCATATTCTCAACCATCAATCATTAAAGTCAACTAGTAATGTTCATATAGGGAATGCCTTTGGCATATAAATATATATATATACCAAGATTTTAATTTATCATAATTATCTTTGTCTATATATATAAATATTTACGTGGATAATCTATATACACATGAATAATTCGTTATATTTGTAAACCAATAGATTAAGAGAATAAATGCTAATTTTATATATTTAAAACAAAAGAAGACTAAAATAACTCTAGATATAAATATAATTATGTCAAAATCATTTATAATTGTAAAACACACGAATTTATACATGAATGAATTTTATAAACCATGTTTGAAAGAATTAACTATATATACTCAAATAAGTCTCTATACTTTTAAACCAATAGAATAAGAGAATGGACTATAGTTATATATATTTAAAACAAAACAAGATTGAACAACTTGAAGTGAAATGAATGAAGGAATTAGAAGAAAATTTTAGCTGACGCAAGAGGGAAAATCCCTCTTGCTAACTACAATAAAACTTTGCCCAATTTGCTTGCAGCAACAAAACATTCTTTCATTCATCCTCATTGATTACAAAGTTGCACAATTTTACAACTACAAATTACCCATTTAATGTAGAAACTCGACCCCTTCATTCCCAATTCACTCACACACATAGGAATGAACTCAATTCAATGAATATATTTTCATACAAACTTAATATTATATTAATCAAATCAGAATTTAAAACTGTCTTCAATAATAATAAATCACTTAAATTTTCCCTTATCTTTCTCTCACTAGTCCTTATCACACATCTTTGCCCATCCATTATGAGTCCTCAACATTTTGCATATTGTCTTCTCTCACTTGTGCAACCTCCTTACCTTCTTTCAGTTATGCAAACCTCTCTTTCAAATTATCCATAGCCTCCACTTATTTTCTTTTAAATATGCTTTCAATGGTAAATGAAAAATTTGTCTTAAACCTCCAATCGAGCCCCTCCTCAACATGAAATTGCCTTCCACTTAATATTCTTATTGGTGTGGCTTAGCTGTACATTTTATTGGTTTCATTAGATCTGAAAGTTCTTCATTTGCAACCCCTTGCCAAAGTTCTCACTAAGCAACCTCACGCCTTTTCCCTGCGTACGCCTCTATTCCATCATGCAACCTGAACTATGTTACCTTATGCGCAACCTCCTTAACTTGGTGCTCTTTTAACTTGATTCAATTTTGTAAACTTTTATCTCTTGCAATCCCACTTCAAAATATGCAGTCATCCTTCTAAGGCGTAGGCCCCTCTTCCATTTGTTCGTAGCCTCCTTACCTTGACTTCTACCATGACCACCTTCTTTTCTGAATTTTTTTTTATCTGAAAATCTTGTATTGCTCATTGCCCATTTAATGGTTGTCCCTTCACATTCTTCCATGCCTCAATACTTTTTTATGTTACATTGTTGCCCAATGCTTCAACTTCTTACCTGGACCTAGCCACTTCATATTCAAAATGAATGAATGACATTTGTTTTATGTATGGACAACCTCTTTTAATCAAATGATTCAAAGCTGAATAATATCATAATTTGTATTATATGGAGAGATGCAAACTTGAACCAAATCCAAACCAATAACAATATGTTTAAATCAAACCATGATTTCCCTAAGCCGTGAGCTCTTAGTAGACCACGTCTACATGAAAGTGGATTTTAATGTTGGTGTGAGATCATATCCTTTTATGCTTGAGAAATGTATCATTGAAATAAGAAAATATGTGGTTCAATATGATATTTTAATGAAGAGGATGAAAATCAACAACTAGTGAAAACTAATTGTCTATTAATCTGACTACACCATGGATCACCAATACCAAGAGAGGTCAAAACATAACCAAAGCAAACAAAAAATGAATTAAACAACTGCAAATCTTTCTGGGTGATGCAGATAGCTCGTCGGCTCGGGATGCTTTTGCATCAAACACGCCAAGTAGAAATATTGTGAGCATAGGCTCACAATGGTGGAGTTGAGTAGTTGTACCACTCTTCCAAGTCACCATCAACTTGCAACGAACTCCTTCATTGTCCAAGTGTTGAAAATCAATTTTTCTTTCACCTTTTCTAGAATAGTGTCGAAACATGCACCACCTCCCTCTAGCAACACAACTTCTTTCTCAACCAAAGCCCAATCTCCTTCGCTAAATGCTTTCCACACTTCTCTTCTCCTCCATGGGTTCAAACCCACCTCTAATCAACCACCTTCACCAAAATCCTACAACATCCTCAACCATCTATATACACAACCACACAACATCTACTATGTGATCTTGTCCTCTATCCATCTCACTTTGTATCATTTTATTTGAAACTGAAATAACTTTATAGAATTGATTTACCTCATCTTCGCTAACAGTTGCAACATTGAATTTCACTTCGACATATTCCACCTCCTCGTCAGCTACAACTTCTCGCTCTTATTTCTTTGTTGCACCAACAAATTTCATCATTCATTCTTCCTCAATCATAAAAAAATGGGCCAACAAATCCTCTTTGCCATCTTCAGCGACCTTTTCATTGCTCACCTCAGTCCTTTCTTCTTCTTTTGTCATGCCTTCCTCATGGCATGTCTCGACTGTTACTTCTTCGATAGGGGCTACACCTTCCTCTTCTTCTCACTCTTTTCAACATTATTTTTCACTTTTCCATGAACCATCTCTTCACACATTTCATCCTCCACATCATCCCAATAATACTCCCAAAATAGTATCTGCACAGGTCTCCTCATGACCCAACCCATCTTTCCTATTGTAATCACTCACAATCTCCAAAACATATTCCATTGCGACATCCAGCTCTTAGCTACTCAAGACTCTTCTACCTACAACAACCCTCTCGAGCTCTCCACAACTGCTTCACACACTTTTCTCTAAGTGAAACTACCTCCCTATCGGTGATCTGTTTACACCCCACCCGCAGGTCCTAGTGGATCCTCTCCACTCTTAGGACAACTGGTTGGGTGATCCCACAATACTGGTTTATAATTTTTGGGCAAACTAGACACTGAACTAATTTTTTTTAACTAAATCTTCACTTTCGAGCTCTTATAGTGGCTAAACCATGAGGAATTTGAAGATTCTGCAAACTAGTGATTTGTGAATTTTTTTTCTATATATTCTAAATATATTTTTTTCAAAATTTTTGGAATCAGATTGCACTTCTTTTTCCATCTCCTTCAAAAACTAGTTTTTAAAAAAAAAATAACATTTTTAAGGAGTGACACTCACCGTTTTTTGTATGAAGGATAAAATTCTAATTCTTTTGAATTTAGATTTGTAACTACAATATCTAACCAGTTCATTTGGTTTCATAGTGTTTTGTTAAATATTTTTTCTTTAATCAAGTTTCGAAGTCAAACCAATTACAATTTAGACATAGGCAGACCGTATACAACATAATTTTTTCTATATGTATCGAAATCAATTTATTTTTTAATGGATCAAGGACATCAATACCCAACCTGAACATATTTTTCAAATTTTTTTTTGATAATATGCTATTTTTCCACATGTGCAAAACAAAAAGCTTGATTTTCGGTGAAAAACCTATGTTTAATAAAAGTAAAAAATAAATACATAATAAAACTAAAACATATTAAAATTATATTCGTCGGATAGCTCATTTTGAGGACTACCATCTTCTAGTTGGGTTTGTAAAATCTCCTCCATTTTCATCATCAACCCGAGCTTCAAAGGGAAAAAATCTGGAGTTTTTTTTGTGTCGGAGGGTGGAAAGGTGGGAAAAGGGGGGTTCAAGTGAACCCCCTTTCCACAATGGGAAAATGCGGGTTCCCACATTTAAGGGGTTCGCTCGAACCTTTTGGGTTCACTCGAACCTAGAGTTCTTTTGAACCCCCGAAAATGATTTTTTTTTGAATGGGGTCATTTTTCGGAAGTTTTCCTTCCTCACTCCAATTGTAAACCATTTTTGTGGGTTCACCCAACTTTGATACCAATTGATGCAAGAGGGAAAAAACCTCTTGCTAACTACAACAATTTTTTTCCCAATTTGCTTGTAGCAACAAAACATTCTTTCATTCATCCTCATCGATTACAAAGTTGCACAATTTTACAACCAAAAATTACCCATTTAATGTAGAAACTCAACCGCTTCATTCCCAATTCACTCACATACACATGAATAAACTCAATTCAATGGATACATTTTCATACAAGCTTAATATTGCAGACACTGAAAAATGTCTTGATCTACAAATGTCATTTTTCTTGATCTTCTTCTCCACATAATTAAATAAGTTTAATTATATAATTAATTCATCTCTTAACCTTATTCTACTATGATCAATTAATTAAATTTAATTACGTTGCTAACACCCCCTTTCTTCAATAATTAAATAAATTATTATTTATTTAATTATTTGTCTTTCGTCATTCGCCTATAGTCAAATGATCTAATAATTATTATTTGTCTATTTATTGACCTTTTCCATTCTTCTATAATTAAATAATTATTGAAATTATTTAATTATCTAGTGTCATTCCTTTCCCCCATTAAAAAAATAACTCAAATTAATTATTTAATGTCCCATTTAATTAAATTGATTTCATAAATCAATTTAATTAAATGCCCATTTTCTCCCTCTTTCAAATAAATAATTTTAAAATGATTTATGCTCCACTTGTCCAAAGATTCCTTTCTCATGAAATTTATTTATTTATTTCTCTATTTTCTTCCTCCACTAACTCATTTTTGAATCTCAGTCGTCGATTGTCTTTGGGTTCTTTCTAATCTTGACTGTCCATTTCGTAACCTCCACTCTTTTGTGTTGCATGTCTTCTCATCCGTCAATCTTGGAATCTTTCTAGAAGCTTGATCTTGACCATTTATTCAAATGGTTTTCTATAAAAGAATCCTTCCTCCTACATTTTTGATTTAACAACCACTTATCTCCAACTTTCATGCTTATTGTTTGTAGGTACTTGCACACGTTTACCATAGTCTGAGGGCATATTTGCAAAGGTTGATTTAGGAGAGACAAGAGAAGTTATTCAACTTCAAATATGGGGAGTGTTTTTAATTTGAATGCTTTTATTCTTCATATTTGATTGTTTTCTCTTGTTTAGATTGGATTTCTAGCTTGGATAGTGTTGTGGTTGTCACTAGAATCTAAGTTGGTAGAAACTTCCCATCTTACATTGGTGAACCCGACGTGAAGGACAAGTTTTGCAGGTTTTGTATGGATTTTTTTATTTTTTTTCATAGGTTTTCGTATGGAATGACGCAACTAAGACACACAATGATGCAGGGTGATCCCACAATACTGGTTTATAATTTTTGGCCAAACTGGACACTGAACTAATTTTTTCTAACTAAATCTTCACTTTCAGACACCTATAGCAGCTAAACCATGAGGAATTTGAAGATGATGGAAACTAATGATTTGTGACATTTTGTCTGTAGATTCTAAATATATTTTTTTCAAAAATTTTGGAATTAGATTGCACTTCTTTTTCTATCTCCTTCAAAAACTAGTTTTTTTCAGTAAACACCATTTTTAAGGAGTGACTCTCACCGTATAACACATAATTTTTTTTTCCATGAAGGATAAAATTCTAATTTTTTCGAATTTAGATTTGTAACTATGATATCTAGTGCTTCCAATTGGATTTATAGTGTTTTATTGAATATTTTTTTCTTAATCAAGTTTCAAAGTCAAACCAATTACAATTCAGACATAGGCGGACTGTATAACACATAAATTTTTTGGTATGTATCATTTTTTTTTGTTGGATCAAGGAATTCAATATTTGGTGCACTCATATTTTTCAAAAGAAATCTGATAATCTGCTATTTTTCCACATGTGTAGAACAAAGAGCTTGATTTTCGGTGAAAAACCTACATTCACAAGAAATAAAAAATAAATATAATAATTAAATTAAATTTATTTAAAATTATACTTTTTGTGGAAGCTTATAATAAGGACTACATACAATTTTTTTTTTAAATGAATTCATTTGATCCCCCAAAAGGTAAATCAAAAGTGGTTTTTTATTAGCATTTTGATAGGTGTGAAGGAGACTCCATTATAGGTATGGTTTAAAACTGGTGGGTTCTATCCAAGGGGGTTTGATCTAAGGTAGTTTGATCAAACCCTCTTCAATTGGAATCCTTCAAATGGAAATTTTTAAGGCTTAAATCACTATATTTTCTAAAAATATGTGATTTCAGCAAAAATTAGAATCTCCCAGAAAATTGTAAACCAACATTGTGGGATCACCCTACAACTAATGAGAAATGAAACAATTGATAAAAGAAACGACACAACTGTTAGGTAGGAATCTAAATTCGAAATAGTGACGCATTCGTGATGTGCAATGACACATCTATGGGAACAAAACTTGAATTTAAAATCATGACGCAACTGATATAGAATGATGCATTACAACGACACACTTGTGAACCTGAATGACACTATTGCCTGATTAGTTATAAGTTTTTTTGTTTTCAGTTATATTTCAATTTTATTTTTGAGTTTTTATTAGAATAGGGTTTTTGGTGTGCTAATCATCTCTTTAGTCTATGGCTTTGGATCTAAGGAGTTTCAAAACCGTTTCTTTAGAAAAAAATAAAAAGATTGAGCTTTTCATCATTCACTTTAAGGATATTCAATTTTTGTTTTCTTTGCTTACAACAACTACAACTTCCATCAAATTCATTTAAGGATAAATTGAACATGCATTTTTCATTCGTAAGGGCTTAAAATGAACAACAAAATGTATATCTTCACTCATGAGTTTTAAAATGAACATGAATCTCATGTAATTGGATTAAAAAGTACCCAAGTGTTTGTTTCATCATAAGAAAAGGGTTAAAATTAATGAGTGTTTTATGTGTCTCGTGGTTTGCATTTTGTCATTAGATGTGTATGCCCTCCTCTCATGCCACTTGGAGATCTTGAGGATCAAAAGCATTCCTTTGGCACTTGTACAACCACCCACATATTTGGATTTGGAATTAAAATGAACCCCATGCGAGTGTGAGGTAAAGGCATTGTGTATGCTCTCTCCTTGTGCTTCATGCAATCTAGGAGATCAAAAACAACGTACTTCCTTACTTTTATATACCTTCAGAGGGCCTGCCATCCTGCTTCGAAAGATGGGAATGACCCAAGCAATAAGAAGCTAAATCCAAGCTACTTTTGAACCACTATATAAAAAATTCGTTTGTGACGAAAGTCGTAAGCAACAAGTGTGTATGTGTCATACCAATGAATGTCTCCCTCACTAATCTTGTGGTGTGTTAAAACCTGTAGTGTGTAACCTCAGCAGTCTGGGAGGCCTCCTAACCGGAGCGAATTACCACATGTATGGCCACCTTAAACGAAAGCCCTTACTAAGAACCTATTGTTTTAGTGGCCAAAATCCCTTTCACTTGCTAGGGAAAGAACGGTCATTTTGAAGCCGCCCCATATCTTCACCATTCATGTGTAGAGGCAAAAATTCCTCTTTGGAGAATGAGACTTGGTGTGCCTGAGAAGTGTGTGCTATGTAAGGGGGAGCTAGTGCCATTAAGTCTCTAGTTGTCCACCTTGTTTGGTTGGCTAGAGAAATCCAAGCGGGGATCTAGCAAGTGGTATCTCTTGAAGCCTAGGTTGTGCATGTTGTCTATGAGTGTCCTTATTCACATTGAAACTAAATATTTTCACACTAAAAAACTATACCAAAACATGTGTTTTTTGACTATTTTCTATGTTTTTCAAACTTCATCTCACAAAATATCATCAAAACCAGTCAAATGTCAATTTGAAAATTAGTCTAAAACATCAAATTGCAAAATCAATATTTTGTGAACCACAACTTCTTGAAATAGGCTTGCAACTGCATTTTGTGTCATAACTGCTCATTGAAATAACTACAACTGATATCCTGCACCGCGTTTGGAAGAAAAAAAGCCACAATTGTTATTCTGGAGCATAATTGTTTAACATAGAGCCACAACCGCTATTCTGAATCACAAGTGCACATTGGAAACACACAACTGAAACGACACATTTGAGAAAAATAGTGACACAATTGCCTGATAACCACAATTTCACAAAATCCTTATCTAAAACCAACCCAATTCATCTTTATAGTGAACTTGATATCCAAACTAGAGACTTGCAGAGTTTATCAATCCATTCCAACATTTCTATTTAGGGTTGCATTGCATTCTAGGTTGCTTTCCTCATCATTTTACCTTGCATACATTAATCCTAGACTTTAGGTTGCACTTATCCTTTAGATCTCAAACTTAGGAAAATTACTAAGCTTTTGGATAGTCCATGGTTTCTTATCCAACTTTTCATTGACCTTCACCTTTTATTTTATCAACCTTTTCCATTTTCATTTTGGTCAACACTTGAGTCTCAAGCTCGTGTCTTAGTTTAGATGCACCTTGTCAAAACTATCATCTTGATTATCATAAAGGTCAATGACATTTGGGTTTGTTATCTTTGACCTACAACAACTTGGTTATCATCCTTTTGTTTAAATCTTAAGGTTCATACCCTTAGAACCATCTTGCTAGTCTCATTTATCTTAACCATAGATCTTAGACTTTTCACTTTACATCCTTATATATCAAAAACACAAAAAAACATAACTTAATTACATTAGCCTAGTCTCCATATCGTTATCCTTGATCATTAATTAGTATTGTGATCCTAATAAATTGCTACTTCCAAATGTGAGATGTTCGATAAAACTAATAGTGCAATATGAAGAAAAGTAACAAGATAAAAGGGCACCTCAATAAGATTAGCCTAAGAAATGGTGAAACAAAGGAGATGATTGAAAACAAATAATGATTTAAATGTGTTATACCTTTCCTTTGTCGCTCCTTCCTTGGTTGGCCCTTTGATGCTTCAAGAATTGTGTGCTCCTTGGATGGCAATAGGATTGAATGGATGCAAGATGAATTGATGCAATATGGATTGATGATGTGAGTGCTATAATGGATGAGAGCTTGAAAGACAATTTTGCAAGAGTTTTGTTGCAAAAGACTTGATCCTCTTAAAATGAGGGAATTGAGGGGATATTTATAGGCTAATTGGAATTCTCTAGAGAATTCAATGGTTGGGATTGATATAACAAAGATCAAGATGAAGGGCTATGGTGAGTTGAGGACTCACAAGCCCTCACATCTTGACATGTGGAGTGTGAGATGTCTTAGGGTGGAGTGATGTGGAAATGAGGTGGAAGAGAAGGACAAGAGGTGGATCTTGGGGGATGAGAAGATTCTTTGGAGGAATAAAAGTGAATTAAAAATTCACAATGATTGGAAGAATCTAGTGGATAAGAGAGGGTCTCCAAAAAGTTGGAGATTTGTCACATGTGGGTGATGTGACAAGTCCAAGGTTCTAGAAGCCCTTGGCACATGTGAAGTGACAAGTCAAGGCTTCTAGAATCTTGCATGGGGGATGGGGAAGACCTTGGAAAGATAAAAGTGAATTAAAAATTCACATGGGGAAGAGAGGAACCTTGGGCAAATAAATGTGAATTAAAAATTCACATGGGGAAGAGAGTCCAGGCTAAAAATGGTAAGTGGGAAGGTTGACCAGAAAAGGTAAGCCAAATGTGGCTAATGATTCTGATTAAGGTTGTGCAAACACATGATTAAGGTAATTAATGAGAGATTAGAGGCAAGTGGGAGATTATGGAGGATGTGACACTTAATCAAGATTAAGTGGTGCACATCCTAATCACATATTAATTAATTTAATCCAGATTAGAAGAGGGTTATGGAGAGTGTGATAAGGAGAGAGAAAAAAGGAATTAAAAATTGATTTTAATCCAAATGGGTTAAATGACTAAATTAAATAATTTGTCACATTTATTTAATTTAGAGAAGAAAAAGGGGTAAGGTAAAGTATTTAATTTATTTAATTAGATACTTTAGGAACCTTAGGCAAAAAATGAAATAATGATTAAATAAATTATTTAATCACTGTTAATGGAATAGATGAATGTAATAGACGATTTTGATCATATGGGAGTTATCAAATTTGGATGTCTACACGTATACTTTTGGTATCCTTTATATAGATTAGTTTCATTTAGCTTCATCCTTTAATCATCATTATCCTTGCATGATCACCTTGCATCCTTATATCCAAAAAATACCAAAAAAATAGTTTAGCTTCATACCACCTTGCATTACCTTCCAACTTGCAAGTCTTACATGGTTGAAACAAGGTCACAAACTAAAAGAAAGGACATGGATTCCTTAAATGACCCCTTTTCTAGTCCACATCATGACACCAACTTTATATCAAACTCAAATCAACCTACTCCACAAAGAGAAACATCACAAACAGACCCAACCAACACATTGGACAATCTAAGTCTAGACGAATTCAACAAGACAATGACTCCTGAACAAATTGAAAGAGCTTACCAAGATCCAAGAATTTTACACATGGTTGATGAGCTTGTTAGTGCTGATCCTAATATATTCTTCTATGCACTAGCCAAAAAGGGTGCTAAACTCCCTCAAGGCTTTCATGTCTCAACCATTGTAGAAGGAGATACTCAAAACCCATTTGCATTAGGGATGCCATGTTCACAAAAAATGTCAACTATACCACTTGGGACAAGAACACACATGGAAACCACTTCCACACACATCCCTATCATCTCCACACTTGGAAACAAGGTAACACATGTGACAACACAAAGATAGAGTTTCTCGTTTTCTAGCACATCCAATTCCATGGGTAAGACCTTCACAAATCCTCTTTTTTCAAAACACAAACTAAGGTCCTACATCTCAAGGTCCCACACCCACACTTCAAAAACATGAATCAAGGTCATCCATTCCAATTTCAAAGCAATATTCCATCAAATCAAAACCAACCAAATAAATCTAGGAGAACTCACATTGTCCCACAAAATATCCCAAATCAAAACACCAACCAAGGGCCCACTCCTACATTACAAGGACCTACATTCTTAAACACCAACCAAGGACCTAAATTTTCAAATACCAATCAAGGACCCACACCATCTTTCCAGAACACAAACCAAGGACCAACCTTTCAAAACCAAGGAACAAATCAAGGACCTACACTGCAATTTCAAAACACCACACCAAATACAAATATGAATTTGGAACCAATTTAAATACAAATTTCACCCCAAACTAAGCCAATACCAATGAAACATTTGCACAACAATATCAACAAGGTAACCAAGGCACCATGTCATAAAACACCAATCCAAATCCAACATATGACCTCAAAACCAACATCATAACACCAACCAACACAAAACCATCCTTTTTTGATACCTTGATGCAATAAATAAAGGCCATCCAACAAAAAATGACAAACATGCAATTGGGGACCAACAAGAAAAAATATTCCATGGAGGAATTGTGCCCCTATCCATTTGACAAAAATCTCTACTTGTCGCCCTTTCCCCCTCACTTCACGACACCACCTTTACCTAAATACAAAGGGAAAGGAGATCTAATGGAACACATATGAGAATTTAATATGACATGTATGGAAATCACATATGATCCTACCTATTTGTTGAGGCTATTCCCACGAAGTCTCATGGGACCAGTCTTAGATTGGTTTACACATCTTCCTCTAGGATTAAGACATGGGGTGAACTAGCTGATAAATTCATTAATCAATTTGCCTTTAACATTGAAAGTGACGTAACCCTTGCAAAATTGTGTACAACCAAACAAGAAGAAGGGGAATCACTTACCTCATTTTACCAAAGATGGCGAAGTCTAGCTAGTGTTGGTTGACAGATTTTTCACCTTAATAAATACTCCCACAACCACACAAATGAAAATCCGGCCAACAATTGAGTCACTTGCGATGATAATTGCAAGTTCTCTTTGCTTATTTTACAAGGTGCAACTACCTTCAAAACATATGCAATAAATTAAATGCAGAGTATGCTTTTAACTAGAAAGTAGGATAGGTAACCAACACCTACCCATAGAAATGAAAGTAAGTGTGAAAGATGATTTAAAATGAAAGACACAACACTAAGCACATTCTTTCCACAACCACTGATAATGTGCAAGGAGAGAGAATCGTGAATTCTTTCAACAGATGATTTAAACTGAATTCAGATCTTCAGAATTAAATACATACAATGTTCAATTAAACAAAAGAACATTGAAAAGTAATTATCATGGAACAAAGTTCATGTAATCAAAGCAAACATTTGAAAATTTAAGTATTTAGAAATATTCTCTTAATCTTTTCGATGCCAAAATGAGAGTTCACAGGCTCCACACTTTTTGTACAATAAAACTGAGTTTCCATAAATCTAAGCCTATTTCCCCTCCCTCTCCCTTGGAGAATTTCCTATTTTCATTTTCTTTTCCCCTTTTATATTCTAAAGTAACTGTTCATAATGGTCACTTAAAAATGACCATATTCAAAATAATTCACCAAGAAACGGGCACAATTCTGTTAGGCCCCAAAATTTTGGTTATCATTCATAATTACAAAATTTCCATGCATGCAAAAGAAAGATTTAGTCTTTTCGGAAGAAACCATTTCCTCTGGCAGTTGCATAAAGAAACCAAGTCACTAAACCACCAGAGGAGTCAAGGCTCTAAACAGTTCTATCAACATCTCCATAACTAAATGTTAAATTCACCTCGCTCTTCCTCCCTGTCTAAAATAGAAATCACTCTGCGATATTCAACATAGCTGGTCTTTTCCTTCCACACTAGCGAATGTAACTTAGAAACAATGTCGAGTTGTTCCTCCTCGGGACACATCAAATTTGTTGTATGACTGGAACTAGCTCGTTTTCACATTGTGCAACTTCACCAGGAAGCACCATGTTGAAGAAAACCTAGAATTAAAATGCTACCACCTTTACTTCATTCATAAGTTCACTGGAAGGTGACAATGAAGAAAAACAGTTATTTATTAAGGAAAAATGTGCAAATCCATTACTATATCATTTTCACTTAAGATTTGTCCTTTCAAAAGATCCAAATGATTACTTTTAAACCTCGAATTGGCGTTTCAAGGCATTGGAGAAGACATTCCTTAAAGACGTCATACAATGTATTAAAAGCGCTGACACATAGAGAAGTGTGCCTCTAATTAGGTCTTCCTATCGTTGAAAAAAGAAAACTCCAAACCATAAGTCAAAAGTTCAAAGGTTTCAAGAACTCCCAATAAGCCAACTACACAAGAGATCAACCAAAGGCCATGGCACGACAGGGATACTAAGTATTTTGGTTGGTTGGGAAGTTTCAAAACTAGTGAACCCCACGACTAGGTTAGGGAAATCAGGAGAACCATGACATCCCTAAGGATACATCAATAATAGGAGTGTTGAAGATTGATTGAAAAATTGGTGGGTAATAGCTAGTATGTTCCCTTGTCACATTCCTAAGAAACAACTAGTCAACATTTTTGTAGAAAACGTAAATACTAAAATGATGAGTGGGCTTCAAATCCAATGTTGCACAAATTTTGATGAAATCCTTGAGAAAGGTATCCTTATTGAAAAATGTCTTTTCACAAAAGGACTAGTCAAAGTACACAAAGAGACTCCAAAGCCCAATAATGACAAAAGAAAATATAGGTCCCAAAACAAGAATGTCACTAATGATGGAGTTTTTGATGCTAAAGTAATAAACAAAGGTCTTACCATTCACCTCAAAGGTCCTTCCACTTCAAACATGTCAAACACATCAAATACCCAAACACAAGGTCAAAGTCAAGCATTGAATGCAGTCCAAAATAACCAACAACGTAGAGGTCCTCCCCGCACCAAGAGAACATACACCCAATTAGGTGAACCCATTGAATCAGTCCAAAAAACACTGTTGCAATCCAATGCCATTCAACTAATAGACATCAAAAAATATGAACCCTCATTGATCAAACCTGACTAGTGGAAAGAAGATGAATATTGTGAATATCATCATGGAAAAGGACACAAAACGTCTAGATGTTGGACACTCAAAAATGTAATCCAAGACCTCATTGAATATGGAATCATTTCAGTTGAAAATTCACAAGGAAAGATGAATGCTGATCATACCATATTTAAAACTCCCTTACAAGATCATGACAAATTAAAATCCTCCAGTTCAAGGAATAACAATAGTGCCAATTATACCAATGTCAAACATGATTATAACACTATTATCCTTAATGTAAGACCATTTGATGATCATGTCACCACCATTACCATAAATAAGAAAAGTTCAGAGTGTGTTGTCACCACTCGTAGAACCAAGATAACTCTTCCAAGACCTCCTTCCAATCCACAACCAAAAATCCATTACAATCTCCTAGACCAACTAGGGAAGACTCCCGCATAGATATATATCCTGGAACTCCTCCACATATCTCCCCAACATAGAGCTATCCTTGATAAATCCTTGCAAGAAGCATCCATACTCGGCAATCTAGATGTCAATGAATTTTAGGCCATGGTTGGATACCTAGCTATGCTACATCATGTCACCTTCTCCGAACAGTAATTTTCCACACAACAGTCTGATCACAATGATGCCTTACACCTTGAAGTTTGTGTTAATAAACATAAAATCAAATGAGTCCTAATAGATGGTGGAGCAAGTCTGAACATTTTCTCACTAAAATTGGTGAAAGCATTGGGAAACTCTGTGAATTTCATAGACCAAACTAAGAAAATTGCTATCAAAGCTTATGATGACGTTGAGGATTCATCTGAAGGAGTAATTTCACTTCCTGTAAGAGTTGGTCCAGCAATACAGAACATGGTGTTTCATGTCTTAGATTTGGATTAATGCTACAATATTCTTCTTGGATGCCCATGGATTCATGCCATGAGGGCTATCCCATCCACATACCACCAATGCCTCAAGTTTCCACATAATGACATTGAAATTACTATTCCCGATGACCCCGATCCCTTTCAGTATTACACAAGCCTAAAAGAAACCATTGAGCTTCAAGTGCCCATAAATTGAGAGGCCTCATCTTCCACTTCATCACACTACATTGATCCATTTTCCCTTGCCAAATCATCCACTCCATTCATCCCACTGTCCACACCCAAAATCTAGATTCAATAAAAAGGATGCGAAGAATATAGTATGAAGAGCTTATTCTACATTGGAAAGTTACCCAAATCACCAAAGTCTTATGGAAAACTGCATCTAATGCATCCCAAGGTTATCATCCACAATCATCCTACAATTTTCACTAAATGGGGGGAATTAGCTACAAAATCTCTAGATGACCACATTTACACATGTTTGTATAAAGAAGAGGAGGACACAAAACCTAAAAAGCTATCAATTGAAAGATATCCAAAAGGCTTCCTTTTAATGAAACAACAAGGATATGATGGACATAGTGGCCTTGGTCTAAAAAAAATGGTATAATGAAACCTTTACTACCTTCTAAATTACCAAAATATATTGGGTTAGGGTATGTACCACTAGAACCGAGTCCTCCAAGTACTAAGTTGACCTTGACTAAGGTCGTTGATGCTTCAGATGAGACTGAGACATCCAAGGAATCTTACAACTATGAAGTTGATTCCAATGAGTATGAATGAAATTATTTATCCTTTGCTACTAACCTTGAACTTGATGAAATGTTTAGAGAACCTAGTGAGTCTACCCTTGAAGAAAGATTCAATCAAAGGTTTGCAATTGGTTCCTTGCAAAACCTGTCAAATCCCCACTAAAAGGTCCCCTGAAAAGAGAAGCTTGGATCAAACACTTCTAGGAACCTAATGATTACATTGAAACCTTCTAGGAGCCTGGTGAATCTACTTTTGTACTTACCTTATCTACCTACACCATGACCCTTGACAATACCAATGATGGACTACCCCTCATTTACCCGTAATTAATAGATTGGGATCAACAAGAACCACCAAGTTTAGACACATTCAAGAATGATGAAGCAATTGTTGAGTTCATGGGACGTCATGAAGGATTACCAAGTGGAGATCATAAGGTTGGATTTTTCATAGAACTCAATTGTGCAACATACTTTGGTGAGGTTGTCCTTTCCTCTAGTCACAAAAGTGAAAATGAAAAAAAAAAAGGTCTTCAGGTGAAAATTGAAAGGCACCTGTTGACTATGAAAAAGTAAAAATAAAGGACGCATTTGAAGGTGGAAACCTCACTGAGGCACCTAAGGATGGAGGATTGGATAGTCTCCCTATAGACTGAGAGAGATCACCATTGCTTATAGAAGAAACAAAAGAAGTGAACATGGGGACACAAGACAACTCTAGAATCATACAGCTTGCAACATCTTTGAGTTCACAACATTATTTTTAGAGAGACAAGTTAATTTTGCATGGTCATATTCTGATATTCCTGGATTGGACCCAAAGCTATTTTTACATCACCTACCACTATTACCAAATGCCAAACCATATAAATAGAAGCTAAGAAAAATGCACTTGCAGATTGCACTCCTGGTCAAGGTTGAACTAAAGACAGTATTAGATGTTGGATTCATATTCTCTATTGATTATGAAGATTGGATATCTAATCTTGTTCCTATCACAAAATTGAATGGGAAAATTAGAGTATGTACAAATTTTAGACATCTTAACAAGGGTTGTCCTAAAGATGACTTCCCCTTACCAAATATTGCCATCATAGTGGACCTCACTGTTGGATACAAAATGCTATCACTTATTGATGGATTCTTGGGCTATAACCAGATAAGAATTGCTCCTAAAGATCAACCAAAGACAACCTTTATATGCACTTGGGGAACTTTCTATTGGAACGTTATGCCATTTGGACTTAAAAATAATGGAGCTACATATTAGAGAGCCATGACTACTATTTTTCATGATTATATGTATGTACTTATGGAGGATTATGTCGATGAACTTCTCTCAAAATCTCTAGAATGAAGTGGTCACCTAACAGTCTTGGATAAGATTTTCACACGACTTGAAAAGTACAAACTCAGGTTAAATCCAAAGAAATGTGTTTTTGGGGTCCAATCAGACAAACTTTTAGGATACATTGTCTCCCATAGAGAAATAAAGGTTGATCCTACAAAATTCAAAGCTATCTTGGACATGCCACCGCCAACCAACATCAGTCAGTTGAGGACTTTACAAGGGAGATTGCAATCAATCCGTAGGTTCATCACCCAACTATCAGACAAGATTCACCCATTTCAACACCTATTACGAAAAGGAATTCCCTTCAATTGGACAAAAAAATTCAAGAAGCATTTAATCAAATAAAAAATTATCTATTGACTCCACTAGTTCTTATGCCTCTGATTGATGGAAGACATTTAATATTGTACATGACAACAACTACATCAACAATGGGGGCATTGTTGGCACAAATGATAATGATGGTAAGGAACGAGCAATCTACTACATCAATCAAAATTCGGTTGGATATGTGTTGAACTACAACCCTATTAAATGAGCATGCCTAACAGTTGTATTTGCAGCCCAAAAATTGAGACATTACATGTTGAAACATAAGACAAATTTGATAGCCAAAAATTGATCCTCTGAAATATCTTCTTAGTAAAGCAGCTTTGACAAGAAGATTAGCTAAGTGGGTTATGATCCTAAGTGAGTATGAAATTGAATATATTGATTGAAAATCAATAAAAGGACAAGTGATAGCTAATCAACTCGTAGATGCACCAGTGAGGGCAGATCATCCTTTAATATCCGACTTTCCAAATGAATCAATCTTTGTCATAGAAACACAAACAACATGGAAACTATACTTTGATGTGTCCTACACAAGTCATGGTTCAAGAGTTGGTATTTTATTCATCACACCTTAAGGGGATTCCATTCCTAAATCATTTTGAATAGCATTTTCGTGCACTAATAACATAGCTGACTATGAGGCACTATTGATAATACTCTGAATGGAAATAAAATAGAAAATCAAGGGTCTTCAAGTTTATGGTGATTCCCAGTTAGTGATCAAGCAAGTCAATGATGATTATGATACCAAGGATGAGAAGATGATGCCCTACAAGCACATGATTGATAGTGTTAGACTATAATTTGAAGCTATTACCTTTGAGTAGATACTGAGAATCTAGAACATGGTAGCTAACACAATGACAATAATTGGATCTCTCTTGGACATTCCTAACAATGCATCACAATATGAGTTTTTGGTAGAACAACTATTGGTACTTGCATTTGAATTCCTCAAAACTAAACTCATGTGTGAACTTGTTGGTCTCGAATCTCCTTGGTACAAAGATATTTACAATTATTTGCATGACTAGACTCTTCGTCTTGACATGTCTTCCAACCAATGAAAAAAAATTATTTGAAATGCCTCTAAATATTGTATCATCAGAGATACCCTTTACCATCATAGTCTAGATAGCACCCTCCTTCGATGTCTCAACTCAAATGAAGCACAAGCAACCTTACAAGAGGTTCATCACAATATATGTGGAGCTCACTCTGCTAGTCCTACCTTAGCTAAAAATCTTATGAGGATGGGATATTATTGGTTTATAATGGAACATGATGCCTATCACTTTGTGAAGAGATGTCACCAATGTCAAATTCATGGACATCTAATACATGCACTAGCTCTGGAATTGCAACTGCTTACATCACCATAGCCATTCTCTCAATGGGGACTCAACCTTATAGGAAAGATCCATCCCACTTTTGTAAATGGGCATAAATTTATCCTTGTTGCTATATAATATTTTACCAAGTGGATTGAAGCCATACCAATGACCTACATTACTAGAAAGCACATATCCAAAATCATCCTGAATTAAATTATATGCTGCTATGGTATCCCACAGTCCATCATTATAGACAATGGTCACCCTTTTAAGAATCAAGATGTTCATGAAATCTGTGAAGAATTTCATATCCAATACCATTTCACTACCCCGTATTACCCCCAAGGAAATGGTCAAGCTGAGGCATCTAATAAGACTATCCTTAAAATCTTAAAAAAGATTTTAGTGATGTTGGCTGTGACTAGCATCTCCAACTCAATCCTACTTTATGGGCCTACCATACTAATGTTCTCACCCCTACAGGAGCCACTCCATATTTCATTTTATTTGGATCTAAGGACATACTTATTGCAATCGAGTTACCATCCCTAAGAGTATCTAAGCAAGGATTGATTTATCAAGAAGAATACTGTATATCCCATCTACATGAGCTAGAATTACTAGATGAAAAGAGAAAAAATGCATTGAAACATTTGTAAGTATATCAAAACCACCTTTGATGCAACTACAATAAGAAGGTTTGACCTAGAAGCTTTGACATTGGTGACTTATTCCTGAAAGAAAATCTAAAGAATCAAATAGATTGAGAAAATCTTGGAAAGTTTGAACATAATTGGTTGGCCCTTACATCATCACAACAACATATGGATTCAATGCTTATCAACTATCTACTCCTGAAGGTGAACTGTTGTCTAAACCTATCAACAACATGCACCTTCACAAGTACTACACTTAATTCTTAGAGTATCCCTTAAAAAATTTAAAAGATACAAACAAATAAAAAAAATAGTAACCTTGATCAAAACCTGGCAAACAAGAATCTTGGTGAAAAAAATAAAAAATAGTAAAGAGAAATAATTCATCCAAAAGTGAGAACCACTTCGGTGGTGCTTTGGATAGGTACCATGGTGAAAACTTAGCAAATAGATGTCATGTGTAGTCAGTCTATGCTCCTTCGTCTACTATCACTCTATCTGGCCTCCCATCCCTCACCCATTCACCCATATCATCCATAATAAAGCTTCATAATCCTTTCCATGACCTAACAACCACCAACATTTAGTATCGTTTTCCTTCATGATCATCCTTTGCATTTGTCCGCTGATTTTCCTCGCACATAATAAATTGGTCCTACACCTGACTAAGGGAAATTCCTTGAATTATGTCTTCATGGGATCATACACATGGTATCAACTATCATAAAACATCAAAATCCAAAAAACTAAAAAAACCTTCAAAATCCAAAAACATTAGAAAACTTCAAAACTTACAAAAATAGAGTCAGAGTCCGAGTTTGAGTCAATTTGTATTAGTAGGGTTGAACTCTGTTATCTCTACACATTCGCTACATAGGAAAGGCTCATCTTCAATGGGCCCCTAAGACATTAGGTCAATCCTTTTTAGGCTGGCTCAAATAAAATTATGACTCAGTCTTTTGTCAAATAAAACAAAGTCAATTCATGTCAAACTACAAGGTCTCTGTGTGCATAACATAGGAAAGGCCATGAATCAATGAGCCCCAAGGCCCTAGGTTAGTCCTTTAGGTTTTTTCAAGTCTGGGTCTATCCTTTGTTCACAAGTAATCATTATTCAAACCAAATCATAAATCAATAGACAAACATATCCAACAAATCTTTAATCTTCAATCAATCTCCAATCAATCAATTACCTTATCATCGGTCACTATCAGATCATTTGTCTTATATTAGAATGGGGCATTATGTCTTTTGTCTCATTTAGTCTTATCACTTATCTTCTATTAGGACACATCCTTCCTGAGATTAGACTTCACCTTTGGTTGATCTCGTCATCCACCTTAAATAGGATATTTCTTTCTTGCAGTTAGGTGCTTATTAAAATGGTCAATCGGTCAACTGTATCAGATGCATTTTTTTCCTTAAACAGGATGTCTTTCCTAAAACCAGGCATTACCACATTGGTCAATTATATGAATCAAACCTTATCAAATCAATTAAAGCTTGTCACTTGGTCAATCAATCTTGTCATCTTGGTCAATTAATCTTGCTTCATTAGGATGTGTTTTTCCTAGCACTTGGCATAATCAATCAAATCAATTAATCAACCTTTGTCAACCTATCAGTCAAATTTTTTCAAACAATCAATCAATTGGTCATCTTGGTCAACCTAATCATTCAATCTTATGAATACTATCGACAAACATTATCTCTCTGGAAAACACTTTGTTGCTCTGAGTTTGTCTTATATTTTTGATTGGTTTTTGGGTCATGTTACTAGCTACCTCGAGGATTTCCTATCTTGGATTTAGAGGGGTGATGATGGATTATGATCTCTTTTCTTTGCTTATTTTTTATAGTTTTTCTTGGCAAAAGGGCTGGGATAATTGGGTCCTTAGTATGAGCAGGGGCATTCCTTGTCTTTTGGCATTGCCTTTTGACTACTTGTCTCTCAAAAATGGTCACCTTGCACACCTTGGTCTTTGTCATACGATGGTGTTTGTGCTCCATTTATAAAACAATTTGATGCCCGATGATGAAAAATATACAAGAATAACAATTTTTCCTTTATCATTTCTTGTCTCAGTTCATGCCTTCTACATCATTCTCTAGGGTAACATCCATCTCTTCCGTGCTAACATTTCTTCTCTTTGCATCTTGACAGAGTCCTGTGACACATAAAAATATCCTGCATACAAGATCATGCTAGGAAGCGTTATAGAAAACATCACCATCATAAGATCATCATCATGGATAAGTGCACCAATTTTTGACACAATTTTGGCTCTTAAGATGCCACTTTTTTCTGAAATCAGAAAAATCTGATTTGCACGAGAAAATGAAGATAGTTACGCTCAAAATTTCAAGATGCAGCAAGAACAAAAGTTGAAGTGCTCCAAGTCTAGTTTCTAAGATACTATTTTTTTTTGAAATTAATGAAGATTAAGGGTCTCAAAAAGGGGGTGGCAAAACAGGTCCTATTTTTATCAAAAAATAGCATAGCGCTTGAGGGCTCCCCCCTTTTTGATTAACTTTTTTTTAGAATTTCAAAAATCCCAATGGTGAGAAATTAGCTAACACCATTTAGTTTATCCTCATTCTTTCAGATAATTTTTTTAATGAATATATAATATTTTATGATTTTTCAAAGTGGACACATCTAAAAAGATGAAATTTGAGTGTGCTCCCCCCTAATTTTTTTGAAAACTAATCGAAAATTGATTTTTTTTCATCATGTGTAGAAAGGAGTCTAGTTTCAAAAAATGTAATTTGTTTCACATTTCGATGAATGAGTAAAAATATATCCTAAAACTAGCACATGTTGGTTTTTGACCAAAAACGGAGGCATTTACAAAAGAAGTCACGGATCAAAACCTTAACTAAATCAAAATAAAAAAAAGAATTATATATTTAGATAGATAAGAGAGAGGTTAACATTATCATGTTTTTTTTATATAGTTGCATTGAAAGACATGCAAATGAGAAGGGGAGCACAGATGAAAATATGAGAAAATTTGGAAAATCTTGTCAATTAACACATCCAAAGCAGGTCATTTGGCGAGCACCAAATTTGGCACTCGCCAAATTACCTGCTTTGCACAAAACTTGAATTTACCCTCTTTGGTCAACAACTTTGATAATGCTTAGAGTGCACAGTTTATGATTGTAGATGGATAGTTGAGGTTTTACCTTTCATACGCTCTCCAACTCATTACCCTAATTGGATAACTCTTTATCCCTTTGAAGTCTCTCTCTCTCTCAGGTCTCACTCCCTCCCACATGACCTAGACTACTCTCTCAATCCAATCCCCTCTCTCAGGTCTCTTTCCCTCCCACATAGGTACCTAAATAAATCTATCTCACTCCAACCTCCTTTCTCACTCTCTCACTCTCTCCCTCTCTCTCTCTCCCTCTTTGGTCTTTTTGTCTCTCTCACTCCATGTCCCTCTCTTAGATTGTTATCTTTCTCTCTTTGTCTCTCCCTCCTACCCCCTCTCCCTCTCTTAGGTATGTCACTCACCCCCTCTATCTATCTCCCATTCCCTCTCTCTCTCTCTCTCTCTCTCTCTCTCTCTCTCTCTCTCTCTCTCTCCTCTCTCGTATCTTCATCCCCCTCTCTCTCTCTCCTCCTCTATCTCTCTTCCACTCTCCACTCTATCCCTCTCTCAGTATCTCCCTCCAGCCCCTCTCCCTCTCTCTCTCAAGTGTCTCCATGTACCCTCCTCTCTCTCTCAAGTATCTCCATACCCCCTCCCTCTCCTCTTTTTCAAGTCTCCCCATCCTACCCCCTCTCCCTCTCATAGTCATTCCCTCTATCTCTTTCCACTCCTCCCTATCTCACTCCTCTATCTCTCTCTCTCTACCTCTCCATCTCTCAGTATCTCCCTCCCACCACCTCTCCCTCTCTCTCAAGTCTCTCTCTCTCACACACCCTCTATCTCTCTCCCACTCTCTTTCTCCCTCTCCCTCTCTCTCTAGTCTCTCCCTTCCACCCCCTCTCCCTCCCTCTCTCTTTCTCTCAAGTCTCTCTCTTCTACCCCCTCTCCCTCTGTTAGGTCTCTCTTTGTCTCTCACTCACTCCTTGTATCTCTCTCCCACATCCTCTCTCTCCCTCTCTCTTAGGTATCTCCCTCCCACCCCCTCCAACTCTCTCTCCCCCCTCTCTCTCAGGTATCTCCCCCACCCCCTATCTCTCTCTATCTCTGTCTCACTCCCTCCATCTCTCTCCAATCCCTCTATCCCATGTACTCCTTCTCCCTCTCACCCCCTCTCCGTCTCTCAAATCTGTCTCTCTCTCACTCCTTGTATCTCTCCCATCCCTCTATCTCCCACTAACTCACTCTCTCCTACTCTCTTAGGTCTCTACCTCCCACCCCTCTATCCCATGTTGTATCCCTCTCCTTCTCTCTCAAGTGTCTCCCTCCCACCCTCTCTCCCTCTTCCTCTCTCTTAATTTTCTCCCTCCCACCTCATCTCCCTCCCCCCCTCTCTCTCTCTCAAGTCTCTCCCTCCTACCCCCCCTCTCTCTCTCTTCGTCTCTAAGTCTCTCCCTCTCTCTCTCTCTCCCACTCCCTCTCTCTCCAAATTTGTCTCTCTCCCGCTCTTAGGTCTCTCCCTCTGACCGCCTCTCCCTCTTTCTCTCTCTCAAGTATCTTCATCCTACCCCCTCTCCCTCTCTCTCTTTTTCAAGTCTCCCCCTTCTACCCGCTCTCTCTCTCATAGTCACTCGCTCCCTCTCTCACTACCTCTATATATCTCCCTCTCCCTCTCCCTCTCTCTCAAGTATGTCCCTCCCACCACCTCTCCCTCTCTCTCTCTCAAGTAGAGGGTTTAGGGTTTAGGGATTAAGGGTTAAGGGTAGAGGGTTTAGGGATTATAATTTATGGTTTAAGGGTAGAGGGTTTAACCTGCTTAAAGGTAGAGGATTGAGGGTTGAGGGTTTAGGGATTAAGGGTTGAGGGTTGAGGGCTGAGGGTTGAGGGTTGAGGGTAGAGGTTAGAGGGTTTAGGGTTTACAGATTAAGGGTTAAGGGTAGAGGGTTTAGGGTTTAGGGTTTAGGGATTATGATTTATGGTTTAAGGGTAGATGGTGTAGGGTTGAGAGAGAGGGGGTATTGAGGGTAGAGGGTAGAGCATTAAGGGTAAAGGATAGAGCATTTAGGGGTTTAGGGTTTATAGTTTAAGGGTGGAGGGTTTAATGGTTTAGGGTTTAACTCGGTTAAGGGTAGAGGGTTGAGGGTTGATGGTTTAGGGTTTAAGGGTTGAGGGTAGAGGGTTTAGGGTTTAGGGTTTACCGATTAAGGGTTAAGGGTAGAGGGTTTAGGGTTTAGGGATTACAATTTATGGTTTAAAGGTAGATGGTGTAGGGTTGAGAGAGAGAGGGGGGTTTTGAGAGTAGAGGGTAGAGGAGTTGAGAGATTAAGAGGGTATAGGGGTTGAGGGATTAGGGTTTAAGGGTTGAGGGTTGAGGGATTAGTGTTTAAGGGTTGAGGGTTGAGGGTTGAGGGTTGAGGGTTGAGCGATTAAGAGGATATAGGGGTTGAGGGATTAGGGTTTAAGGATTGAGGGTTGAGGGATGAGGGATAAAGAGGGTATAGGGGTTGAGGGATTTAAGGGTTGAGGGTTGAGGTTTGAGGAGTTGAGGATTAAGAGGGTATAGGGGGAGTATAGGGTTTAAGGGTTGAGGGTTGAGTGATTAAGAGGGTATAGGGGTTGAGGGATTAGGGTTTAAGGGTTGAGGGATTAAGAGCGTATAGGGGTTAAGGGATTAGGGTTTAAGGGTTGATGGATTAAGAGCGTATAGGGGTTGAGGGATTAGGGTTTAAGGGTAAAGGGTAGAGGGGTTGAGGGATTAAGAGGGTATAGGGATTGAGGGATTAGGGTTTAAGGGTTGAGGGTTAAGGGTTGATAGATTAAGAGTATATAAGAGTTGAGGGATTAGGGTTTAAGGGTAGAGGGTAGAGAGGTTAAGGGATTAAGAGGGTATAGGGGTTGAGGGATTAGGGTTTAAGGGTTGAGGGTTGAGGGATTAAGAGGGTATAGGCATTGAGGGATTAGGGTTTAAGGGTTGAGGGTTGAGGGATTACGAGGGTATAGGGTTGAGAGATTAGGGTTTAAGGGTTGAGGGTTGAGCGATTAAGAGGATATAGGGGCTAAGGGATTAGGGTTTAAGGGTTGATGGATTAAGAGCGTATAGGGGTTGAGGGATTAGGAGGATATAGGGGTTGAGGGGTTAGGGTTTAAGGGTTAAGGGTTGACGGATTAAGAGGGTATAGAGGTTGAGGGATTAGTGTTTAAGGGTTGAGGGTTGAGGGATTAAGAGGTATAGGGGTTGAGGG